>CM046448.1:96024822-96054297 GCA_025506515.1 Flaveria trinervia | reverse complement strand
AGGTAACAAAACATAAAACAACAAGGACCAAAAGTGTAAATGTTTAAAACCGTACCACACTAATCGCGATTAAGATTCGAACCTCTAACTCCCATTAATTCGTATTACATAACCATCAGTCAAAACCAAAAGATTCATTTCTGAATTTAATATGTTCGGCATGATTCTTGACCCAATAATCAAATTATGAATTAGTAACGCAGTAATAACCATTTGTAGATTAAAATTTTGATTTATTCCAAATGAAACAATAAATTTATCATCAATCCAAATCGAAACCCCTAAATCAAAATTTTGAACTCATTGAGTTTGAAACTATTAAATATGACGTTATATAATAGAGGGCAGATCATCTACATGATTTACTTAATCTTTTTGAAACTCTCATTCTCTCAAAACACTCCTTCATTTGATTCCTCCTCCTCATCTTCATCTCGCGGCTGCAATTTAGTCGAATGTCATCTCCATTTAGTCGAATGTTATCTCCTGATAATCCTAAACCAAAATTAATTGAGGGCTATTAATCAATAACACCTCGGAAAGCTTTTTTGCATAATCGATCAAACAAAACCATCAAAACCATATCGATTCTTGAATCATTGCATTCGTGACCTGTTCTCCTCCTATTATCATCAATTCAACTTCAATTCAGTTAATCAAACATACACTCACATTCGTATGTTCATAACTAACAAAAGCCCTAAAGTTAATTCCATTAACATTGTGGTATTTCTACTTAATTTGGATCAAAATCAAGTTAGGTTCATATGGATTTTAGAGAAACTCTAAGTTATGATTTGAAGTTTAATCTGGATTCTTGACAGATATTAAGATTAACCTAACAAGTAACTCACATCACTTTTGACCTTGAGGTCTCGGGTTTGAATTGGGTCTTCGCCACTTTGTTTTTTAAATAGTTTTTTTAACATTATAGAATTCAGATTATCATTATATTACTAAATTAATATAAAATTATTTGTTAACTAAAACCAAAAGATGTAATTTTTAAATTTAATTGTCTTTTAAAAATATAAATGTTATAAAAATATTTTTTAAATCATTTATCACTTTTAAATTTCATAAAAAATATTTTTAATCAAACTTAAATGATTCCAAATCAATTAAATTAATACTATGCAAATCCTTAAAATAACTAATTATTCAATTAATTACTTTGACCGAGTGATTTCATAATTATTAATTAAATTATTTATTGATTTATTTTTAAATTATTTTCACTCTTAGTACTTAACCTTTTTTTAAACAAATATTAAGATTAAATATTTAAGTAATACTTAATTAATTAATTTCACTAATGATTCATTATCATCTTCAATCTTAGCTATATAACAAATTTATTCTATTTTATTTGATCAATTTATATTAATTATAATATTTTGTTTAAACTATTTTGTTAAACCCAAATCCTAATTAAAACCCTAATTCATATCTAGTCTTTAATCATTATATTTTTTTAATCTAATACACCTTTCATTAGGTTAAAACCGTGAGAAAACCATTGGTGTCTAATCTAGTATATTATTCAAACTATATTAATATACCAAGTGAGTATTCATAGCTCATTTTTTTATGTTTTATATTTTAGGTAAATTATTTGATTTATATTCAATCATTGTTATTCTATTCAATATTCAATTCTATACATGCAATTAGCTTTAGTAAACCCGTGTATTACTACACGGATTGAATAAATAAAATATTAATATAATAAATCTATTAGTTACAAAATGATATGATATGACTAAAATTATGTATGAGAAAAAAATAAATAATAAAACTATGATATCAACTTTTTAAAATTTTATTTTTAATTTTTTAAAAAAATAAACATATGTTCTAAAACAACCATATAAAAATGTCAATTTTAAAAATTTTCTTATTACAACTTCAAATTTTAATTATTTTTTGTTTTTAAAAAAATGACTTTCTTAAAAAATCAATTTGTTTAGAAATAACCTTAATAAATAGATTCATTTTTTAATTTGTAAATATTAAAAAGTATTAAAATAATATTGTTAATAATTAAGGTAAATATTTAATAGGATAAAGAGACGGGAAAATTTTGATGAGAATGATTGTGGTGCTGACACGTGACACTCCATTTACCCTTTTATTAGAATAAGAAGATGCTATTAATTGTAATTATGTGTGCATATTTAGATAAAATATATGAGAACACAATTATTAAATTATACAACCACGTTAACAATGATAAATCTATTGGTTTGACAAACTCACACCATTTTTAAGTCGCATGGTGATTGGAACCAAAATCATTCATTCTATAAGGCTTCGTCTGCAGATCAAGTCAATTTAGTAATTTGGTTTGATTTTGTTAGTTTGTCTCTTATGTTACACTATTGCATTATAAGTCTTGATATTGGCATATAAATTGAATATTTTTAATTTATATAATCAATCTATATATGTATTCAAACTTGTGATTACTCACTTACTAATTCTCTAGTTGACCCATTACTTTTTCACATTATTTCAAGAATACTGATTAGTGGAATTTTTCAAGCTTATTTAGGAGTTGGACCTAGTTTAATAAAAGGCTTTTGTTATATTCAATTAGGTTATTGTTTAATGCTAATGTATATTTGATTAGTATCATTCAATGAAAATGACACTTAATATTATTTCAACTTATTTAACTTCATTTGTTTTAAAATTTTGATTCACATTCGTCCACCTCTATGATTACGTTGTCGAGCGGGGTGTAAAAGAAAAAACTAAAGACATGAAAATAAATAATTTACGTATATGTAAAAGCGAAGGATTTACTTATGTGTAAATAGTTGATTTACACATAAATAAAACATTAATTTTAGATATATGTAAAAAGAGCAACTCAAAGCATGTATTTTAAAAAGTGGAAAATTAGGTAAATAGATGCTTACTTTGAAATATTAATGATCAATATGAGTATTTGTATATGTGTAAGCGGACGTTCAATTTTGAAAATTAAATAGTTAGTTTTAAGATTTACACATACGTATAACAATTAGATATATGTAAATAGATGTTACTTAAGAAATAAATTCTTAAGTAGTTTGAGAAATAGCCTATCATATTTATTTTTTAGTTTGGTTCTTAACATGTGTGTAAATATATATAAAATGGAGAGAGGAGATCAAATGTATGATTATTTAATTAGCTAGTTAATTAAAAAGAGAAATACTTTATTGATTACAATTATACTTTTTTCATTTATTTTTATTTTAAAGATTAAAAAATAATGAGTGGTGTAAATTAGTTATTTAAGTTCTCATAAAAAATAAAGTTCTACATAAAACCTAATCTCACACACACACACACACATATATATATATGTGTGTGTGTGTATATATGTATATATATGTATATATATGTATATGTATATATATATGTATATATATATGTATATATATACACATACATATACATATATACATATATGTATATATATTATATATATATATATATATATGTATATGTATATGTATATGTATATGTATATGTATATGTATATAAATATACCACTCAAACCCCATTACGTACTATAAGTTAATTATGTATTTTCATATTTTCTAATTAAATAATTAATTTATATTGATACAAACATTATTTTTTCTACTTTTTGTTGATTTAATGTACTAGCTTTTTCCATTTTCTCTTTTTACCTTTTGTATTAATATCCATGCTATTAAACCTTATATTTGGACATGGTAATTTTTTTTTACCTTGATCAAATATTACCTTATTTTTTACTACTAATTTAAACAAGCCAATTTTGTAACTAATGTAATTTAAGATATGTAATGTAATGTAGTTGTTACATTAACTAATAACTAGCGTAAAACCGCGCGATGTTACGGTGATGATCATTTTTTTGTTCTCACCCCGGTCCAGCTTCCTTGGAAACTCTTGGGAC
Organism: Flaveria trinervia; assembly: GCA_025506515.1. NCBI lineage: Eukaryota > Viridiplantae > Streptophyta > Magnoliopsida > Asterales > Asteraceae > Flaveria > Flaveria trinervia. Next base: position 96,050,360 of record CM046448.1, on the reverse strand, counting down.
GAGCCCTACATTTGTTGGATTTCTTAAAAGTGTAAATATGAAAAGACTAAATGGTTGTTTAACAATTTAAGCTTGGCTGTTTACTTGTTTAACAATGATTGAGCCATTGAGTTAGCGTTGCCTATAGATGAAATAACATGTAAAAACAACTTTTATTCTAAAAACAAACACCAATACTCCATCAGGCTAACAAATCAGAATCCTAAGAACAAACTAAAATCATGTTGATCGAGACAAATATCTTGCATAAAACATTTATTCGAACTAAAATCCCAAACCAAAAATCAAAATGCACCACCAGCCATTAACACCTGAAATTAGAAAACATAAAGCTTATAAGAATTTAATAAAAACATAACGTAAAGAAACAAGTAGATTGATATAATATAGTATGTCTAAGTAGATATATTAAAAGACCAAAAAACTTTAATTGAATATAACAAAATTGTTAAATCAAGCTCAAATAGGTCTATATTTATTGTATAGGCTCAAATAGGTCTATTTTAATCATTAATTTGGAATAAACTCTTGTACATATTTCTTCTTGTATGTAATGAATATATAGGTTAACCCTAATGTATGTTGATTTATGTGTGCTTGCATGAATAACAATATACTTAGTCAATTTTGTAAATTGACCAAGTGTAAGAACTATCTATAGATGAACACTTTCTACTTCCGTAGATGTTCTGTTTCAATAACAAAGGATTTGTGCATTCGAGGATTTTCTACGGAAGAACATTTTGTTGTTGATGAAGTTAAGAGACACCTACGGAAGACCAAATTCCTGTGGAAAACTAAGAATTCTATTGAAGAACAAAAGTTATACGAAAGACCAAGTCCTTTGGAAAACCAAAACACTTGCATGTACTTGTCCAAGTACATCAAGTCAACAAGTGAAACACTAAAGTGACGTCATAAAGTTAACTTCTGCGGATAACTTCACTTAGTCAGAGAATGTCACATCATAACATTCTCTGAGTAATTTTCTTACCACGAATAGAAAGTTACTGTTACCATAATAGTAAGTCTCTGGGCCTATAAATACAAGGCATAGGTGCTTATTTTTAGGTATCCTTTTATCCATTCTTGAACATCATAACAACCCAAGCAATCCTAACAGCAACCACAACAAATACATGAAATATGATTAGAACCCTAGCAATCAACATACAACAATCATTATTTGTTCAGTTGTAATCAGTAATCAATGATAATGAACAACTTTTGAATCAAACGTGCTTGTGTGGGAGTTCATGGACACATTTTGATGTGTTATTTTGAACTCTTAGGAAAGACCAAATGACAACACTTGTGATGGCAAACAAGTATAGTCAACTTAGTGTTTATGGTTATGCACTTGTGATTGAATAGTTGTGCTTGTGTGGTTGTTTATTTATGTTAGTTGTTTGATATATGGATATGCATAACAAACTAATTAATAAACATAACAAGCTAAAATAAAATGGTTCTTTATCATTAAGTGGTTAATAAAAGGTTAATTAAAAGGATTAATGATTTCAAATAAAAAAGGTTTTATTAAAAAGAACCATAGGGTACCATGTGTTTGAAAGCATGCAAAATACAAGGTACATAGAGTTTTCTAAACTAGAATTATGAAAACTAAAAATTTCTTTTGAAAACAAGTTTAATACCATCATTTTGCATAACACTTGAGTCACTTGGAAACTCTTAATGGGATAAAGATCACCTAACCATTTTGAGGGAACTTGTGATTTGAGGTGGGAATACCATATTTTTAGGATAAAGGTCACCTAACCACTTGTATTGGTAAACTCACATGTGTGTGTAAGTAGAGTAACTTGATTTGCAAACCATGTTAAATGGATCACTTAAAATATGGTTTACAAAGGGTGTTGATGGGATAAACATGTCGACTATACATATGATGTTTAAGTCGATCCCATACCTCTAGAAGTTGCAAAGGGTTGTAATTGTCAAATGTTGAATATTTTGTTATTTAAATAATAGGATAAAGGTTACCTAACCATTATTTAAAAGTAAAGTTGGATTCTTGAATTTTAAATTGTGTATGACACATAAAAGGGTATTAATAATTAAAATATAATAATATCGAAAATACTAAAATTAAACTTTGTTAAATTTTATATATGGCCACCAACAACAATGACAATGATATCCCTTCTACTCATACCCTATCACTAAGAACCATTCTCTAAAAGGAGCGTCTAAATCATAACAACTTTTTGATTAGTTTCAAAACTTGAAAATTGTTCTCAAGCAAGAGAAACGATCATATATTTTAGACGATCTGATTCCCGATGAACCCAATAAGGAAGATGATGAGGCCTACAATGATTGGGTGAAATACACCGAGTATTCGGTCCAAGTGTCTTGCCTCATGTTGGCAAGTATAACTCCGGATCTCCAAATGGAGCACGAACATCACAGAGCATACGACATGATTAGCCGGTTGAAGGAAACGTTCCAACAACAAGCAAGGGTAGAGTACTTCGAAATAATGCGAGCACTCCATGCATGTCGTATAATCGCTCTCATCTATGTACTTAAGATGAAGAGCCATATAGACCGCCTCTAAAGGCTAATTGTCCCGTCTCAAAAGAGTTGGCTACGGATTTTGTAACATCTGCTATTTTTCAAGTTAAAATCCAATCTTTAAGTTCTACTATAAAATTATAATAATAATTACAATAGACCAAACACATTAAAATTTGCATTTTATATTATGAATTATACATTTGATAATTTCTGTTTGTAATAATTATGATTTATAAACAATTCTTTTCATAAAGATATAAAGTTTATTAATCATCTTACCATAATAACTAAATGAACAAAATATTATTAAACTTTATAAAGTTATAAAATTAATTTTAATAAACTTATAAAGCTCTATTGGTAATCGTGAATTGAAAAAAATAATCAACTTAAAATTACAAACTATATAAAAGTTTGTAAAGTCTAATAAATAATTAAGTTGGTTTGTTATTAAAATTTGTTTTTATAAGTAAAGGGATTAAATTTTAGATTTTAAAACTTAAATTAAAAGGTTTTAGATAAAATATTAAACATGGTAAAAATGAGGGACCAAATGAGTAATTTGTTTAAAATCAACCCAAACCATCCCCCACCCCTCGTCGGCCCTATCTTTCTCCGGCCAACCTCCGGCGCTACTCTGGTGACCTTCCAATCTTAAAACGCTCGATTAAAAACGCAATTGAACCACTCTTAAATGTTTGTGCATCGGTTTCGAAACAAACACCCTAATCAATTTGGATTAAACGCTCTTTAACCCTGCTCACTTGAAACCGAAACTTCAAATTGAAGTAGCTACTTGATCGTTATAAGCAAACTAAATAGGAGCTATAGAATGATGTTACAACCTTCGGCTTAACTTACTTAACTGTCTGTAACATCAAATTTCTTTCGAATTACACATTCACCATAAACGAACATCATCCTCGTTCTCGAACCTGTAACATAGTCGAACACCACCTTCCAAACATCATATCTTTTAATTGACCGAGGGTTATTAATCTTAAACCTCTGTGGAATCTACGAGTGTCATCAATTGAAACTAATCGTCTGCAAATCTTCGAACTCAAGCTCAAACCGACCGAGACTTGTTCTTCGACCATTTACTTTGATTCGTTCTTAATCAAGTAAGTTAATCACATACTTACACTCGTAATCACATGGGGGATCAAAGCCCCATGTTTGATTAGTTTAACAATATCAATTTGCTCTTTAATTGGAATCAAATCGATTCTAGGGTTCTTAAGTGGATTTGGGGATTCTTGCAGTTAATATTTTTAAACATTTCAAAGAAGCTTTTAAATAGATATGGGCTCTAGCCCAACCGGTAACCAACTCACCCTTGAGTGCAAGAGGTCACGGGTTTGAACCCGGCCTCCAACATTTATTTTGTTTATTTATTTTTGGTCATTTTTATAAATTTTTAAAATTCAAGAATATATACTAATATATTATTTAATCAAAGTAAAACTTATTGTGATAATTAAACTTTCCAGAAATTTTTAAATTAATTTTAAAGATAGTAAAAATTTATGATTCTAAATTTAGTTTTTTTAGAATAACAAAATTTATAAAGTATTAATAATTCTTTTATGTAATTTAAATGTTAAAAATCTAGTATGGTCCAAATTTAAATTATTTCAAAACATTAGGAGTTCACATGTTAAATAACTCGTTATTCAAATAATTATTAAATAATTATTTAAATAGTTAATTATTATCTAACCATTTAACCAAGTTATATCATATCAATAAATTTATTTTATAACTTTTATTTAAACTTTTAAAACTAAAAAAACAATATAATTTTCTATTATTCTTTATTCCTATTTTAAGGCTTTGGATATTGTAATACTTTTATATAAAAATCATTTAAAAGGTTTAAAAACTTAATAAAATGATTTAAATAATTATACAAATCATTCAAATAGTTATTCAATTATCTTTATCAAATTTGAAATAATTAATTATTAAATTAATTATTTCTTTTCACACTATGTATTTACTCTTTATTAAATTAATAAATTCAATCATTAAATCTTTCATTATCATTCTTGGTATTAAATATTTATATTTTTATTTAAACCAAAATGTAAACGATTGTATTATTATATTTTTTTATTAAATATAATTATTAAAACCCCTAAATTCCAATCGAAACCCTAATTTATATTCGGTCGTTAATCTTATGTTTATTCTAATCCTAAGACACCAAATCTTAGGCTGAATCATGAAGAGATCGTTGGAGCCTCGTTTAATCTCTTATTATCATTCTTATACTTATTTTTCATGTGAGTTCTCCATGCCCCTTTTTACTTTATTTCACACCTTTTGGGGTGAAACATGTTAACTTTATTACCTTACACTTGTAAACATCTTAATACTTGTAAATGCACATGCAATCATATTTACCTTTTTGTCATGGTTATTTATGTTATTGTAAGTCTTATATGAGATACATATTTGTTTACAATAATTAACTATTACTAGCCTGGCGACGTCTTAGATCTTTGGGCCTGACAAGCCTATTTGGTGCTAAAACCGATGTATTGCCGGCTCCTGATGACGTATGCTTATTCATTATGGGAACCAAGTACACTTAGCCAATCTTATATACTTGTAATCAAGTCGAGGTTGGTTGTAACTGTATGTGTTCTATAAGCTTGCTAACTCATAACCATTGACATGAATGCTACTTGTAACCCTTTTTTTACATATATATATATATATATATATATATATATATATATATATATAATATATATATATATATATATATGTATGTATGTATGTATGTAAGCGTGTGTCAAACCATGGGAACTCACCAACTTTATAGTTGATCGTTTATTTTTAACATGTTTCAGGTTTCTCCTTGAAGATCTTCTTATGCTCATATAGGACTTGGACCTAGACTAATCGAAAGACTTATGTATTTGGTTGTATCTTGATGTTATGTTATTATCTTATTTTTCTTGTAATGTTAATGAAAAATGATATTTAATAATATTTTAACTTAATTAGTTCCATGTGCTATGAGCAATCGTCTCCCATTCGTCCACCCCGATGATTCCGCTGTCGGTTGGGGTGTGACAGATTTGATCCTCAACTATTTGACAAAAAGGTTTGATAACTTTGTTATGAATTAAACATGAATGGTTGGGACAAGAACATAAGTGAGCTTCACTATATGCTCAAAACAGCCGATGCGGCCATGGGTAAAAGGGTTTTACCCGTTCTCACCATCAATGAAGGTTAGGAAAAGAAGAGGCCTCACCCTACATCCAAGGCAAGTATTACCAAGGGTAAAGGGTGCGTTGGGGGAAGGGAAGAGAGTGGTAAAATTGCCACCACCAAAACTAGCGAAGAAAGGCAAAAGGTTGCTTCAGATAACCCATGCTTTAAGTGTGGGGAGATAGGACATTGGGCAAGAAATTGTCCTATTCATCTTAAATAGTTGAAAGCTAAGAGGGATGTCGGGCAAACCTCAGGTACAATTTTCATGATTTATATTGATCTTAATCTAATATCCTCTAACACATGGGTTTTGGATACCAAATGTAGATATATATTTGCAATTTGTTACAAGGGTTCAAAAGAAGTTAGGACTTCGAGAAAGGGGATATTAGCCTCTACATGGAGAATGGTGTAAAACATCAAGTTGAAGTCGGAGAGGACTACATCTTGAACCTTCCAAATAGTTTGGAAGCAATTTTGAATAATGTTTTGTATGCTCCTAGTTTGACTAGGAACATTATGACTAAGACACCTTTATTGTAATCCCGAAAGGTCAAAAGATTTATTACGTATCATACATTCGCACCATGCAGCTTTGAGATACCTAATGACTAAGAAGGATGCTAAGCCAAGACTTATCAAATGGGTACTCCTACTTCATGAATTCAACTTGGAAATCAAAGACAAAATGGAAAGGAAAATCTTGTGGCAGATCACCTAAGCATGATCATAAATGTAACGCTCGAATATTATTATTTTGATGCCGGTGAAGAAAGAAAAGAAAATAAAGTTCAAAGTTGAGGGACCAAACTCGCCAACGAAGAAAAGTTGGGAAATGTGGTGATATTAGTAGGGAGAGGGCAGCCCACTCTCCCCACACACCCCACATTTCAGACTTCATAAAGAGAAGAAGAGAGAAAGAAGAGAAAAAGAGGAAAAGTGCCGATTCGGGTTGGTTCGGGTCGCCAAAATCGTCGTGTAGCAAGCCAAATCGAAGCCCTTGTCGTTGTGCTCGTTTGTGTGAGTTTTAGAACCCCACTTTTACTTGTTTTCAAACGATTTTGGGGCTGGAAAACATCTGAAATCGGTTTTTTGAGTGTGTGTATGTTGACCCGTTTGTGTATGTGTATGTATGATGCGTTTGTGGCTTGATTGTGAGCTTGTGTGTGCTTGAATGGTGTCGTGGTATGTATCCCTAAGGTTTAGGATGGTCGATTGGGCTTAAAATGGGTTTAGATGAGTTTAGAGGCCGAAAACCCTCGGCTATAGTCGGGATGAACTGCATTCTGCATCAGCTAGGGCTAGGCGACCGACTGGAGGTCGAATGGAGGCCATACGGCCGATTAGGGTGCGATTGGGGTCCATTCGCACGATTAGGGTCCATTCGCACGATTAGGGTCCATTCGCATGATTGAAGGTCCATTCGCACGATTGAAAGACCAATCGCATGGGAGTCATGTGATTGAAGGTCCAGTCGCATAAGTGCTCATCCGCATTACTCTCATTCGTACGAGGTCCATCTGCATAGTCCATTCGCACGATTGGGTACTCATTCGCATGATGTTCAGTCGCATGGAGGCCATGCGACTGAAGGGTGTCCATACGCCCGAATAGGGCTGTTGCACCCGTGGGAAGCGTAGTTTGACTTCTGACTTTCGGGAGAAAGGGCAGATGTAAGTTTTGACGTAAAGGTTTTCATAAGAGCATGTAAGATGACGATTGAGGCCTTAGAGAACATGTTGGGCATGATGATGATGATGTTGCATGTTTAGGCTTGTTACATATGTATGATGTTGCCCTGTATGATGATGATGATTGCGTATGATATGCTCCTTATTATGATGTATGTTATCCTTCTGGTGGCTTTACGTGTCATGTTAATGAATGAATGAAGTATTATGTAACGTAAAGTGAAAGATAATGAAAGGGGAACATAAAGTAAGAATGCATGCATTATTGAATGATGAACGAACGAAGGAAAGGCTTGCAAGCACATAAATGAGGTGAGCAACCCTGTTGTTGCAACAGACTCGGATGGTATGCAATCCTTGAGATTGCTATGAGGTGAGCACCCCTATGGTTGCAACAGACTCGGACAGGGCGTTATTGTGAAGTTGCCATGAGGTGAGAAACCCTATGGTTGCAAGAGACTCGGAAAGCATGCTATCGTTGAAATTGGCAATTGGGGTGAGCAACTATATGGTTGCAACAGACTCGGATAACGCGAAGTCGTTGGGATTGTTAATGAGGTGAGCGACCCTATTGTCGCAACAGACTCGAAGGAACGAAAGTATAAATGAACGAAAGATTATGTATGAAAGAACGAAGTATGAATGAACATAAATGAATTAGCGGAATAATGTACAGAACAGGATCTTGGTTATTCGACCTCAGTAATCGTGGCTGAGTGCCACGAAGAGGGTAAAGTCTGACCGGATCTAGATAGAGAAGTGAACGATAATGTAACACGTTGAATGAGCAAAGTTAATGAACGGAATGATGAAGATAATACTGATATTATCTGTATGTATGTATAATGTATGATCGCGAACGAATGTAAAGTAAAGTATGTTTTATTTATAAAACTAGAACTCACTCAGCAATGCTAACTTTGATGTGTTTCCAGTTGGCAGGTAATGATTGCTGAGGATGGCATGGGCGACTACTCAGCTCTTTTGGGATGGCATTCTTTTGATTAATGTTTTTGCATTGTAATGCGAACAAGCTATTTTGTAATGAATGTTGTATTAATTTGCAAAAGCATTTACATGGAAATGAAAGATTGTTTTAGTTTTCCACTGCGATTTTATGAAATACAAATATAATATATGTTTTATGTGTGATGAGAACCCAACTGTAAGCGTTCCGGAACGGGGCCTTACAATAAACAATGAGGAACCAATACCTTTAAATGACTCATTCCCTGATGAACATCTATTTGCTACTCAAATCACCACTCCTTGGTATGCCAATATTGTAAACTACAAAATGGCAAATACTTTTCCCTTCGACCTTTCTCGTGCGCAAAAAGATAAGATAAAAAGAGAAGCAAGAAGATATGTATGGGATGAACCATACCTTTAGAAGTATTGCGCCGATCAAGTTATAAGAAGATGCGTCGACATGAGTAAGGTACCTTCCATTCTAGAATTTTGTCACTCACAAGCTTGTGGTGGGCATTTTGGCCCAAAACGGATAGCACACAAGGTACTCAATTCAGGTTTTTGTTGGCCAAGCATATTTCTTGATTCATTACGTTTTGAAAATCTTATGAACGATGCTAGAAAACAGGTAATTTGAAAACTAAAAGTCAAATGCCCCTCACACCCATTAATGTATGTGAAATCTTTTATGTATGGGGCATTGATTTTATGGGTCCCTTTCCATCTTCGTTTGGTAATGTCTATATATTACTAGCTGTGGATTATGTCTCTAATTGGGTAGAGGCAAAGGCCACAAGGACTAAAGGACTAATGATGCTAAAGTTATTTCAAGTTTTATTAAAGCTAAAAACTTTAGTAGGTTTGGCGTGCCAAGGGCATTCATAAGCGACAGAGGATCACACTTCTACAACAAGACGATCGAAGCACTTTTCAAGAAATATGGCGTTACACATCGTGTGTCAACGGCTTACCATCCACAAACAAATAGTCAAGCCGAGATTTCTAATCGAGAGATAAAGTCGATACTTGAGAAGACGTTTAACCCAAATCGTAAAGATTGGAGCTTGTGTATGGATGATGCATTATGGGCATATCGCACAGCCTATAAAACACCCATAGGTATGTCACCTTTTCGTCTCGTATATGGAAAGGCTTGTCATCTTCCAGTTGAATTAGAGCACAAAGCTTTTTGGGCCATTAAGCAATTCAACATGGCGATCGATGAAACCGGGGTTTACCGTAAGCTACAAATTCAAGAGTTGGAAGAAATTCGTAATGATGCTTTTGAGAACTCTCGAATTTACAAAGACAAAACCAAAGCATATCATGATAAGGTGAACTTGCGAAAATCTTTTAACGTAGGTCAAAAGGTTTTGGTATTCTCATCAAAACTCAAGTTATTTCCTAGAAAATTACGGTCCCGTTGGGTCGGGCCGTTTGTGATTACTAATGTTTTTGCTCATGGTGCAGTGGAAATTACAAGTGAGAAAACAGAAAAACTTTCGAAGTGAATGGGCATAGGTTAAACATGTTTTATGAAGGATTACAAAAAGAAAAATGTGACTTGATGGTATTGGAGAATCCAAACTACGAGCATTAAAAAGAATTATGTCTAGCAAAGACGTTAAAGAAAGGCGTTACGCGGGAGGCAACCCGTATTTTGTTTTTTTTTTCTATTTTTTTCTTTCTTTATAAAAAAACAAAACAAAAGCAAAAAAAAAAGTGGGGAGGGGGTGTTGTCAAACATTGTCAAAGATACGCTAAAAACGACCACGTAAAAATATTAGACAAAATTTTAAAGCAGACGCGTTAGGATTTTGTTTAACATAGAAATTTCAGAATGTCAAAACGGTCGTGTTAGATTTAACACGACCGTGTCGATCTGCTGATTGATTTAAACAAGAAAATATGGGGGAAGGGGAAATCTCTTTTAAGAGCCCTAAATCTATCCCTCTCACTCACCCCCCACGACCACCACCATTCTCTTCCCCCACGATCACCATCGTTTCCTCCCACGACCACCACCGTTCTCAACCCACCGCCATCCATCACCTCAGTAATTTCCATCCAATTCTCTACCTCAAGCCTCGAGGACGACGCTGAATTCAAAGCTTGGGGAGAGTTAATTTTATTATTTATTTATTTTTTTCATCTTATTTATCATTCAATTACATATTACATATTGCATCTAAGGTTGTATCATAGTTATGGTAGTTTTAGAAACTGCATTTAGGACTGTATTGTATATAGTTAATCATAGTATTCGGTATGCATTAAAAAACAAAAGGGGGGGGGGTAACACCTTCGTAGCCTCGGGAAAGATTTTGATAATAACATGAAAAATGATATTACCCTTTATTATGCTAATCGTAGGTTGCGTGTACAAATAGCTTGATAGTAATAAATAGATAAATGTGTTCCGTTATGCTGGTGCCCTTTGTTCTTGGTTTACAAAGATAAAACACCTAATAACATGTGTGCCTAATGCTGATCTGATCACATAAGAAAACTAAGACCTAGCAAAAATAGGTTGAGAGCCAAGTCCAAATGAAAAAAAAATAAAAAAATAATAAATAATAAAAAATAAGAGAGAAAGAAATTAGTGATGTGACATATAAGCCGTAATAATGGCAAATAAAAAAATCATTTGTGATCTCATGTGGTGAAAAATTGATCACTTGCTCTCTATAGTCCTTGAGGTTAGGAAGGTTTCCACTGTGTGAAGAAAGACGTTGGCACACTTAAATGACTAACTTAACACGGCGTAATTGATATGAAACGATAAATCCGGAACTTAAAGGTTAGATGATCATAACTTGCAAATGGGGCACATTTGTTTATAAAAATCTTAAAATCCAATTTGTCCACGACAACTGAAAATTAGCATAATAAGATGATTTCATGCTCATACTTTTTACGCGGGACTAAGATTAGTATTGCCAATATCCTAATTATATAATTATTTGTTCTCTTTTTACTTCTCAGTTTATTTCTAGTCTTGACTTCTTGAGGACAAGAAAATGTTAAGCTTGAGGAGATTTGTTTGTTATATTTTTAAACATAAATTATAGTAATTTTAGGTTGCATTTCCGCATATATTTTGCATTAATTGCATGCATCTTTTATTTTAATTATATAGTAGTAGTTTTTTGTAGGATGGAATCTACTTTTGTATATTTTTTATTTTTGTAGGATAATTAAATGACTGGAAAAAGAATAATAAAAATTAAAACTTTAAAACTAAAAAAAGAAGAGTTGGTTAAAAAAAGAGGAAAAACTCAAAAAAGATAAAAGAGGAGGGGGGAGTCATCGAGGAGACAAGGAGAAAAAGAAAAGAGAAATCCTGGGAGCAATTTCGGTGGGAGCTTTTTTGGCGGAAGACAAGGAGGAATCTTTGTGAATTCCTAGAGTGATTGGGAGCCATTTAAATTATTTGGAGATTTTGATTAGTAAGATTTTAATTACTTTATTTCAATTTTGATTAACCTAGCTAGGACATTCTTAGTTTTAATATTAAGGTTTTTTTTTTTAATTTTGGTTTGAACTTATGTGAAATGTTTATGATATATTTTTTATTTTAATAGTTTGTTTATTGATTTTTGATCTTAAACCTGGATCTAATCCGGTATATATTAGATTGTTAATAAACCTGATTAACTTATTAATTTTTCTAATAAAGTTTTTCAAGATTTAAAACCCTAATCAAGTTTTGATTTTTGATATAAGGAAAAAGTTACAGTTTGAGTTTGTCTATGAATTCATTCCCATTATAGAATCACACAATTTAGTCACGCATACCGAACAGCGTGTGTGTTTAATTATAATCGATACTTTTATCGTTACAACCCGCACGCTAAGAGCCGAACGACGTGAGCTTAGAGTAGCGGGTTGGCTCCAATCAAAGAACTGCGATTGATTGGACATTAGATAGAGGGAATATCCGAACGACGTGATGTCTAGTATCGATACAAATTATTAATTGAAAATCATCATTGCACCGTAAGCGTTAATGATCGTATGCCAAATTAAAATCAAGAAATTACCTTAGTGTTGGAATCAATCTTCATATTTGAATTTACTTCACCATTTTATTAACATTTTTATTAATACCTTTTGCAAAATAAAAAAAATACAAAAATATGTCAATTTTCTTTTTTTTTTGCAGAACCTTAACACGGCCGTGTGGAATTTTCTTTACAGTTTTGACACGGCCGTGTCGGGTCACTGGAATTTTTTTTACTTTTTGCAATTACTTTAAGTTTTAGCTTGTAGTTAAACCCCCCACCTTCCTTAGTCCATAACCAATTAAAAGTATCAAGTATTAAAATATTTTTAGAAGAAAATAACTGACACGTATCCCTAAGGACACGAACCTTACCTCCGCTCATATTATTTTTAGTGAGTGTATGGTAGGTTTACATTTTTATTATTTATTAGCTGTATTTGACACCAACAATATCCAACACTTTAAACCTAAAATATGAGGTGATCGGTCTATATAGTCTTGCTTGTTGATGTAAAAGAATCTTAAATTTATATATATTCCTTTTAATGAATTCCAAACTCTATAATATGTCAGATGATGCAACGAGACACTACTCTCTAAGAATGAATGCACATGGAAAGTAGGCTTGATGATAAAAATAAGAATGAATAGAAAAAATGTAATTATTTACTGCTTCACATTTCCACTATTCATTCATTAATAAACTTCAAATATATATAGATACAAGCAACGTAAATAACTCCTACTTACTTGCAACTACACCACAACTTGACTCCTATTGGTTGAGGCTCGGGTTGTATACACACAAACACACACTCTGGAAAAGTTGTTGTATTACTCTCAAACTAAATATACGATTACAGAAGGAATAATTAATGAAACCTTTAGCATGCTTATAAAAGGAAAAACAAAACAGCCTGTGGCGGATCCAACTTTTATGGTTATGGTTCGTCCGACCCTCGTGATTTTTTTAAAATTAGTAGTGTATATGTTATATTTCCGACCGACCCTCAAAAAATTTTGACAACGACCCTATTGCATTTTTTATTATCAACGACCCTAAACATATAAAATCTTAGAGTTTGACAAATATAAACCGATAAGTTATAACAAAAATAACAAATATAAACTTAATATAATATTTTGAAACATTAACCTTATCAGATTTAACCAATAAATTTATACCCAATAAGCTAATATTTTTAACCCCAAACCCAATTTTTATTGCCCAATTGTTCAATACTCATATACTCATTAAATTAAATATAACATATTTAACTCAAAAAATCTTGACAAAGCTCATAACCAAAACCCCAAAATCACAACCCTTAGGTACTTGACATTGGTAGAGTAGTGCTGGAGCACAGCCGCACGGACCACAGTCACAACCCTTGAGTCCTTTATCTTATGTAATTTTAATGACTATTAAAATATTTTTGTTTTGATAATTTGATATTTAACTTCATTTTATCTTTTAATGAGTGACCCGACCCGACCAATAACAACCCAACCCGAATCATACCGAAAGAATTTATTTTTTTACTATAGCCAATGGACTCGAAAAAAAAATAAGCCGATCCTCGTAAAAGAAATTTTGGGTCCGCCACTGAAAACAATAAAAATCCCACATGGAGCATTATTTCTACGTACATTGCATTGTTTAATAAGTCACGTTTGCCTCCACTATATTTGGGTGCCATGTCTTTCACACACCAAAAATAACATGTGATTAAATATGGTTAATTTAAATGCTACGAATCTAGCTTAATTGAACCGCTACTCGTGACCCGTTGACCCGTTAAGCTTTTGAACCGTGCGTGACCCAAGAACGAAACCTAATTAACCCAACAACTCCCACTACTAATAACTATCTAAACCATTGTTTTGACTCAATCAAAACATGTGACTAAATTACTAATCATCCTTGACTCGTGATCCGTAACTTGACCCTATTAAGATTAAGCTAACATTCACCTGTTAATATTGATCTTGGACTTACTTCTTTTCTTGCTTATCTTGCCTCATTACTTGCTTAATCTTGCTGCGTTTCTTACTATAACCAAAACCGGTCTAATTGCTTAATTCGATCTTCTCTTGTTTGCTTACTTCGAATCATCTTGCTTGCTATCTTTCTTACTTGATGCTCTTGCTCTACTCTTGCTATCTTTCTTTTCATTGCTTTCATTCTCATAAACTTACCGCCTCCCTTTAAAAACGATTTCTTCCTTGTCTCGATTCTTCCTTCCTTTCCTTGGTTGCACACAGCCCTTCCAAATTGCTTTTTGTACTCAGCAGCTTGCTATTGGCTCCACACAGGTAACTGTCTTGTCTCAAGCAGATCACTCTTCTTCTTCTCTCTATCACACAAATCATCTCCAACTAAGGGTTCACCCCCACTCAAAAACGACTCTCAAAACAGCCTCTTTAACCTTTGCTCTGATACCAATTGTTGGTTTCAGCCCCGATTTCACACACTAGAAAAATAGCAATTGTTTACTGCTTAACACTTGCTCTATTCATTTATTAATAAACTTCAAATATATATAAATACAAGCAACGTAAATGGCTCCTACTTACTTGCAACTACCCCACAACTTGACTCCCACTACTAATAACTATCTAAACCATTATTTTGACTCAATCAAAACATGTGACTGAATTATTATGATCCTTGACTCGTGACCCGTAACTTGACCCTATCAAGATTAAGCTAACATTTGTATATTGTAGTATAGTTACATGACTTTTTATTAACAAGGCCTGGGTAGTTTTCTTCAAAACATGATGATTATAATCCATAATAGCAACAACTACAATAACTGCATTCAAAGTAGAACTTAGTAAATATCACAATATGCAAATTCAAGAGTTTGAATTGATCAAGGCACACCATGAAATAGATTACAATAATCCTATTAAATTACCGGGATTTAATGCTCAAATCTTACAATGCATAAGCATATAGTTGTCATAAACCTAAGGAAATAGGATAAACCGCACAATTCGAGATGCGGACATATTTCACTTACCAAAGAAGAACCGTACGTTAGTCGGATTAAATGTACTCTTGTTACTTTTGCCAAACTTGGATATGAATGTTGATGAGAATAGATCTAGGATAAGGGGGAACTGTAGAACAAAAAAAAACGAAATGGGCACGAAAGCTAGTCCACATATTGAACCGAGTACCCAAAGTTTATGATGAGAAAAGACAAGGTACAAGGTGGCACTGAAGGCTACCATCATGGCCGTTGTGGAGATCAACAAGGTGGTAAGACCAATAATGAGTCGTCGTGGCAGACGGACTAGAAAATCTTGCTCTGCAAAACGTGCAGTGAGGATTGATAAAAACACCAATAGTGCAGTAGCGGAAAAGAATAATGAGATTGCGTCTGATATTGCAAAAATAGTGAAGGCAATTTGTTTGTCGAACAAGGGATACCCGTCTCTTGATTGCTTCCACCTGGTACTGTAATGGCTGCTGCAAACACGATTGTGGTAATAAGTGCTGCAGTGATACTGCTTGATTCTGCTACGGTTTTCATCCATTGTTCTCCATCTTTCACCAAAGTCTCGTGTTCATTTGTGAAGATTATCGCTGGTGTTTCCATAAAGATGTTCTCTTTAGTAACATATGTCGGAAACACGAGCTTCTGCACTTCCTGTATAATTTAATAATTAATTGCACTACGATTTAAGTAAGATAATTAAAAGTTCTCTGATTATGGTAAATAATAATTTGTTTTGTGGGTACCTTGTACCATTGAAGCTCTCTTTGTAGCTGCAACGCTGCACCTGTTTGAAGTTTGAGTTTATTTGAAGGAGCTAATCTTGCTGCCAAATGCAACATATTATTTTTACAAGAATCTTCAGTTGTTCCGTAAACACTCTTACGCTCTCCTATGATATAGATCAGGTTGTAGGTTTTCTCTGAGCGGTATATTGTTGCTAACTGAATGATGTCATAACCATTTTTGTCTTTGCACCGAATTGCATCAGGCCATCTCCTTAAAATCTCATCAACAACTTCATAAGCATCTTGACATGCCGCCTCAAGAAATGGTTGTGTGTATAAATCACGACTCATATATGAGCGCATCTCTAAGATATTCCAGCATACTGATTCAAGAACCTTCTTTGCTCCCTCATATGCCTTCTTTTTCCGCTCGATATTCTTAATGCATGGAACTGCAAGATTGAAAAATATCAGCTAAAAAGGATCATAGAATATAATTTTATTAGGAACAGGCATGGTGTAGCAGTCATACGTACCTACTCGCGCTGCAAACTTCCACGGTAGGAAATAAAGCATAAAGAATGTGAAATATACCATTAATATGAGGAGGAGAACTAAACAATAAATACAATAAACCATCGCTATTAGAACTGCATCAAGACACAAATTTTTATCAGAAATATATCGTTACAGTTACTTCTTGACTTCAAATATATAATTAATTAGTCCTGGAGCAGTATGATGATAACTAGCTTACCACTTAAAATAACCACTAGCCCAGTGACAACAATATCTTTTAACTTGCATTTCCAGCGATAGGTATACATAAACCACATCATCTGTTTGACAAATTCAGGTATATATATGGATATATGAAACAACCATTTAGTTCTCCCGACTATCATTTCAGGTATATTGTCAAAACCTGAAAGAAAAAACCCGTAAATCTCTTAGATGCAAAACGTAATTAAAAACAAAAGTTATAGGAGACGAAACTTACTTGGATGGATGAGTGTTTCCAAAAGTCTAACCCACTTGGAAAGGTTTTAGCAATAGCCATGAGTACTTTATCATTGGACACAGCATATTCAGGATTTCTACTCATTAGCGTTGATGCGAAATCTGAAAAGATATATATTGAAAAGATTGAAAATGTATTTGGGTGATCATATGTAATCCAGATTTATATATGTTTCACTTTTAAAAAATTGAAAACATGTAGATCAGGCATCAGGCCCCTTGTCTAATGAAGAACATGAAGAAACTTTTATGTGGAAAACTCCACGGAAATCTTTTATTAACTTTAGAAAAAGAAGCCTTAACCCTATTAATAATAATACACCCTTACCAATTCTAATCCTACTCAAACATGAATAGTAATTCTAATCTAACTCAAATGAATTGGCCGACCTAATTTCATTTCTTCTGACTCAATTTAAAACAAATAAACAACCCTCAAGCTATCGAATCCCTCTAATCTTATAACACCAATTACACAATAATATCAGTCTATCATCCTCATCTTGGGTCAAGTTAGTCTGACCTTCTTTTGTTCCCACTAAGGACATTCTAACATATAGGTTTGAGTCCATTGCACTTGTAACACATGATGTGACTTTTACTTCGTGGAGTTCATTATCCTGGTCCCCGAATTGTACCCCCACTAATATCCAAATTCTTTCCGGTTTGAGCTCTCGTAACCACAATGTTCGCATGTGTACTTTCTTCTTTTCGTTTCCACCTGCTTTGGTGAATAAGAATTTACTTTCGTTCTCGGTTTGAATCTCTGTGTGCTTTGTTCTTTCTTTGTAAGCTTTGAGGTGACACACTACATCTCCAAATCCAATAGAATGTAGGTGTACTACTTGCTTGACTATGGCTACCATTTGTCTGAAAAGCCTTGGTACCTCGTTGAGGAACCTTTTAACAAGCTTTAATTCTCCCATCTCAGATCCTAGAGACAAATCTTGAGGTTGAATATTTATCTTTCTAGCAAAGTAATCTCTTGAACATGAATACATCATCTTTAGACCGTCATTAGGGTTTGAAGTCTTGCTTCTCTTGGCACCTATATATCGGGCATAAATGGCATCTCACGTCTCATTTGTTGTTGGAAGATTGTCAACTAGTAGTATCTATTGTTTGGGAATCAATCAAAAAAGTAGAGTAATGGTCATGGTGTTCTTCTTGACGTTTGCACCTACTCCTAATCCACAACACCCCAAACCCCGTGAATCTTGAAGATCGCCTTCATCCATGTAGCACATATCGTGTAGTTTGTTAAAAACAGCACTAGAAATTTTAAGGATGATGTATTATTCTTCTTAACAATAACTAGTGCTCGGTTACCCTATTGATCACCCATTTGAGGTCTTCCTTTCCTCCCACTGAAAGCGACTGTTGTACTTGGCCCTTGATCGCACTTCCTGATGTTACCGACATAAAACATGTTACAAAAGTAATTGTGGTCTTCCAAAATATTGTTGTTTTGCTTATTCTAAAAGCACTCATTGTGATAGTTTTTAAGGTAGTAGATGGGGTAATGCATCATTTTCAAGCTAAATCATACTACATGCGGTTTCCCAAGACAGAATGCTTTGATTAATATAGGCTCGAACCACGTCCTATACTGTTGGTAATCCGTGAACAAGTTACAACACCAATCCTTGTTCGTTAACCGGGCAGTACACATCGTTCAATTAAGCACCAAGTCTTTTTAGTTATTTAAAATAAGAGTCAAAAGTCGCACAAGACTTGAGGGTTAAATTATTAAACTCATGTTCGAGAGTTGTTGCTCTCATTCCCTTGTTGCTAACCAAAATAGTTTTGATGGGTTTCTAATCATCAATGGAGTTTATTCTAATTGTAATATACATATTAGGAGATCATCAAACATTATTATCTTGTAGATCCATTGTTAGACTATCGCTTCACTTTTCAACTAGCTATAACTCATAGTCCAGAATAACCTTGTCTATTACGGTGCATCTTTGATGTGGTTTGTCAACTTGTAACCTCGAGCATTTACTTAGCTGGAATAATGAGCCCAAGATGAATATGAAACTTTCATCCCATAAAGAACTCAGACTTTTCATTGGATTAAAGTCACCATGTAGGCTAGGTGGATTGTTTTAATAGGTGTTATATTTCATTACCTCTTTGTCTTTCATCATGATCAAGGAAAGATTAGATGTTGATGAAGACAAAAAACTATCATCAAAGGTTAAAGAAGATGATATGTGTCAGCTAGGGTTTAGTATTAGGCTCTAATTACCTGATATATGTCGGCTAGGGTTCAAGCAGTTGTGAACATAATAGAAAATCAGAATATAAACCCCTGGTACAATCTAATATATATAGAGCTATAGAGGCACTGATGTTTGCACAATCCAAATATGAGATAAAAGTAAATTCAACAAGTTGTCGAAATTTTAATATAAAGGTTAATTGGTGGGAGAAAACACCTTAGCTATGATTCACTTAGTCACTATAAATATATAAATCAACAATTTTTGGATTACTACAACCTAGATGGTGAGGGTTTGAACAAATGTTACTAAATCAATTTACTTGGTTAACTTTTTTCTAGAATTTTTATATGATTATTTTACATTAGGCAATTCTTAAAATGCACAACCTCTTGGTTGTAAGACTAACCTTTTACACCTAGGCCCTAACTATGTGGAGGTCAGGAGGATAATCGGTGAGATGTTCCCATCGATTGAAAGGGTAAAGTGCAATGCTGGAGAGATGAAGTGTTTCGGAGTGGGAAATTGTCTCTCTCTAAAGGATTGTACAAAGGAACACATGATTTATGTTCTAAGTAGGAGGAAAGTTATTGCCAAGCAATGAAACTAGTCAGAGTATGCTAAAGCCAAAAATACAATGATATTCCTAGTTGAAGTGACTTTGTTGTGGCCAATTATTTTGTGTACCAATCTATGAAGCATCAAGAAGACATCAGGGTTCAAGGTTCAAACCTTGGTATTGACGAATAATTGCTAATTGGTGTACTAAATACTAAAAACTAACCTAATCGTTCAAAAAAATCAAGAAGACATTATTGATACTAAAAAAATCACTGAAACGATCATAACTTGGGCTAGAAGACATCCAATAGAGATCCAATAGAGATCATAGTCTGCCATCTAGATTAAATGACTATATGTTAGATGAAGAGTTACTGATGTGGGCTCAAGCATGGATGAGCAAGTTTTAGCTTTTTTGGAGGCCCAAGATCGCTTAGCAAAAGAGACTTCACTGAAACGATCATAACTTGGGCTAGAAGTCTCCGTTTGGGCCCGTGACCGGTCAAAACGACCGTCGGAGCGAGGAGCCCGTTTTCACAAACCGCCATAGGCGGTTTCGGTCATTGTTTTGGCCCAAAAATGGCTTATTTTATGAGTTATTTACATTTTTGTCTTATTTTTACATTTTGTTGAACTTTACATTTGGCCCAGTTTTCGGTCCGTTTATGTTTTGTGGCCTATTCAACTTTTGCTTTCTTTCTTTATATATTTGTAAGAGATGGGTGAAAGGATTATTGAAGTTTATGAAAATCTATTTTCTCTCTATCACTGTGTGTGTTAGTGTACCCTGATTATCGGTATTCTTTGTGAATCAACAATAGTTAGAAGGATTGTTTCTGATATTCTCGTTGAATCAACAGGTTCAATTATCTATCTCTCTGTTTCCGACTGCATCAGTTACTCATAGTGCTATTAGACAAGAAGAGAAAGAAGGTGTTGAATTCCTTATTGTTCAAAAAGGAGAAACTACGTCTTATCAAGAAGTTGGCAATGAAATAGTTTAGAGGAAAGCAATAGATGAGGAAGTTTAAGATATAAAGTGAAAAAATACTTAGGTCTTGACAAACACGCTATTAAAATGTAATCTAATAGATTAAAATGTGTGTATAAAGTGAAAAGAGATGCTAGGGAAAATGTTACCAAGCAAAAAGGCAGTCTTGTTACAAAAGGATATGTATAGCAGTTGAGAATTGACTTTGAAGACACTTTCGCACTAATTGCAAGGATTGAAGCAATTAGATTTATTATTTCTTTATCAGCTAAACTTGGGTGGAAGGTGTATTATGGATATGGAAGCCACATTGCTTCATGGTGAAATAAAAAATATATATATAGAAGGATTCATAGGCAAAAGTGTGTAAGTTTTCTAAGGTTTTGTATAGATTGAGAAAAGCACAAAAGGGTTGGAATCTAAGTTTAAATGAATTCTTAAAGTGAGTTGGGCTTTAAAGGGTGTAAACATGAACAAGAAGTATATGTAAAAGCAAAGCGTGCATCATTCTTAATTATAGGAGTGTATGTGGATGATCTACTTTTGGTAGAGAGTGATAAAGTGAAGTTGGTTGTTTTAAGGCTCAAATAAAGACAAAATTTGAGATGAAAAACCTAGATTTATTATGCTATTACTTTAGAATATTAGGTTGGTAAAAAAAGGCATTTTGACTAAACAATCAGGTTATGCTACTAAGGTAATGCAGATGGGTAGGGTTAGAAGGATGCAATGAAACTAAGACACCAATGGAGCCTAGATTAAAGTTGTATAAGATAGATGGTGATGATCTAGTGGAACCACATTTTTTATAGAAGTTTCGTTGGTTCTTTGGGGTATTTAAGTCAAAAAAGATGTCATTTGAGTTATGTTGTTGGTTATGTAAGCATGTTTATGCATGACCCTAAGGAGGTACATTTGAAAGATGTAAAAAAATTGGTTAGATATATGAAAGGTACCGGTCATTTTGGTCTCAAATGTAGCATTATTATAGGTGGTGGCCTTATGGGATATAGTGATAGTAACCGCTTAACTAATAGTAATGATGGAAAGAGCACCTCATACCATGTATTCTATTATAACGGTTCATTGGTTTCATAGCATTTTGAGAAGCAACAAACTATTGTTCTATCTACCTATGAAGCATAATTTATGGTTGTAATTTCTACAGCATGCTAGCTTATTTGGTTACATGGAGTAATTGAGAAGATTACTAGAAATAAGTAGGAGGTAGTGACTTTATATATTGATATTAAATCTATAATTGCTTTCATGAAAAATATCACTTTCATGGTAGTAGTAAGCATATTAATATTAGATATTACTTAATAAGTGAATGCATTTTGAAGAATCAAATTTGAGATGATTTTGTAAGTAGTGATATGCTAAAGGGCAAAAGCACTCTCTAGAATGAAGTTACTGAAATGTGGTTCTTGCTAGGTGTTATGGATTTCCAAGTAAGCTTGGAATTAGAGGGGAGTGTTATTGGATTCTTACTTTGTCATTCTAAGATTTATAAGAGTTGTTTCTATAACCTTTCCAGTTAGGTTACTTTTGTTTGATATAACTACACAAGTGATGTAATCAGTTGTGAATGTTCATAATCAACGTTCAATCTTCTTCTCATTCCTTTTAGTTTTCTTTGTAATCTTGGTACCCGACTTTTTCAACTACAAGATGAATTAAATTCTAAGACAAATAGGTATTGAGTTGCAACCATTAATAATTTCTTTCTATGCTGACACACGTCATTCCATCTAGATCTACCTAAAAAAGATTTGATGATTTATTGATTTGAAGTCACTAGCAATCAAATCCACTTGCTTTTTCTTGGTGTTGGTTCAATAAAGATCAACAAAAGCATCAAACCTCAAGTAATAGCTTTATTATTGTTACTAAAAAGAAGACATGTTTGGCAAGGCAGTACCACTGTACTATATATTAGGTGGTTTCATCAGAATTATTGAATCAAGACGATCCAAAGAAGAAGATGGTCGGGGCTTGACAAAGTCGATAGAGAAGAGATTTGATGGGAGGCTATTTAGGGTTTTTATATGTTTGAGTTTTACTGTGATTTTTCTTAAGATTAAAGGTAAAAGGGTAGAATAACCTTTACGTGCTTCTCGCATAAGGTTCCTAATGTCCTAAACTAACCCCCGTTAAGTTGAGGGATCGTATAAGAAAGCAAACAATGAGCTTAAAGATGAAATCCATAAAAAAAGAATAAGTTTATGGATCCACAATTTGCAAAAAAACTAGGGGACCATTTGTGTAATTTATTCTCATAATTTTCATTCAATAAAAGAGTTAATACTTATTATTTTTCAATAGTAGGGTAAAGTAGTCATTTTATCTAACAACTGAAAATTTTAAATAATTATTAGAAAGAAAAAAAAGTTTCAAACTCCATAGACAAAACACGTCCACTATAAACTTCTCTAATAAATCAAAATAAAATGCTAATAATATTATCACATATCACAAGCATAACAAAATAACCATTTAGTGAAGATATAAAATGTTAATAATATTATTTATATTCCTTTTAAAATATAAAATTAAAATTAATAAATTAGAATAATATTCTTTATTAAAAAACAAAAAATTTTGAAAATAATTTTTTAAAATATGAAGTTTTTTAATATGAAATATTGTTTTCTTACTTACGATACTTAATTATACGTAATTTCTATCACATACTATCTTAAACATTATTTTATAATTTATGTATATTAATTATTATTAACTTTTTATTTAATATTTTTAATAAACGTATATAGTACATAAGTTTCTAAACTAGTTGATAATGATTAAGAACAAAACTTGTAGATATGTACCAACATAAAAAAAAGAAATCTGTAATTTCTTAAGAAAATTTTTAATGGTGTTTAGGGTATCAAATAAGTTCACCAAAAATGTTTGAACGTGAATCTCACTAAAACCTTTCAAGTGGCTTACTACTAGGTTAGATGTAACTAATAACAATTCTAGTTATCCAGTTTAATGCAATTCGGAATTTTTTAAAACCGTAAACCAAATTACCAATTCTATTACTGACCGTATTGCTTTGCAGAGATAGCATTGGCAAGAAGGTCAACGCCTCTTTTGACAGTAGGGAGAAGAGAAGACTTTATGTTGCCTGTTCCCTTAACAACGGGCACTTGTTTTAAGTGAACTTCAGTGGCGTCCAGTAAATATACAATGGTATCAAGATGCATATTTTCGTAAGCTTTATCCAATGGTGTTTGGCCTTTATTGTCAGGAGTATCTAACAAACGTTTGATTTTCAATTTTTTATCCTTGTCAACCAAGGGCCGCGATGGAGTTTGGCCTTTCTTGTCAGGATTTTTCGAGGATAATTTATCTATCAATCTTTTGTCATAGGAAACCAAGAGCTCTGCTGCCTTTGAGTTGCCAACAATGGCAGCAATGTGAAGGACTGTGCTTCCATCCTTATTTTTGAGCTCTGTCAAGTTATAATCTATCTTCCATAATATTCTTTTGATGAAATCGTTACAACGTATTCCAACAGCTATGTGAAGTGCTGTGTTGCCATCACTATTGAATTTTTCTGTTATAGCATCTATATTGTTTATTAGTAAGACGTATACATTATCCCACTCCCCATAGACAATATATGTCGCAACCTCTTGACTAAAGATTCTCTCTTCCATACGTAAGTTTCATCTTTGTATTGGTTTTTCGTTTCTGCGTTTTTAGCTTCGGTCTCTATATTCTTATCCGCTTCTGTTGGAGCTGAATCTGCATATGTACCATTTTGAAATTTTAGTAACACTAACAAGGATTATGTAACGACTAATGAATACATTGGTAATTCCACCCAAAAAGAGTTTAATTGCCAAAAAATTTGCGTTGGTAACTAACGTTGTTAGTTCCATCTTGTTTCAAGGTAACATGATCTTGTCATTACCTTGTGTTTTGACATGTTTAGCCTTTTCGCCCTTTGCTTCTAACTCTGCAGGATTCATGTCTTTTTTGTTAGTAGCTATTTCTCCTAAAACCATGTTCTCGTCTTTCATCTTTGTTTTTGTGTTTGCTTTTGTTAGGGCTGAATCTGCATACAAAAAAATATTAAATAATAATATAATTAATAAAAATAATGATAATAATAATGGTGGTGGTGTGGCACGTGGTGGTTGTAGCAAAAATATAAGAAAAGTTTTTAAAGGCACATGATACTCTCTCGTATATTCTAACATTTATTTCTCATCTAACTTCAATATATACTTATAATTTTAGACTAATAATAATCTCATTAATGTGTAATATTCTATAATATGAAAAAACCGATTTGATGAATAGTTGGGTTTTGGTGGCTATATTTTGGCCACCATAGTTTTTGGTATTTGCAAAATGGTCCTTCCAATGCTTTTATGCCTATATGAATGTCTTGCCTCTTTATACCCATTTTTAGAGAGATGGGCTCGCAACCGGTTTGTTCTTTCCTCCTTCGCACGTTGAAGAGGGGAAGGTGAGATGGCACGGGTCGCACGCTGTTCGTCGCCGGTTGCAGCGGCGTTATGTCAGTTTCCCCTTTTTCCAA
>CM046448.1:95812322-96017322 GCA_025506515.1 Flaveria trinervia | reverse complement strand
GATAAATTACCACTAACAGGCGCTTAGCCTGGTGGTAAACACACACTATGCAACCTGGAGGTCGCGGGTTCAAACCCGGCACCTCCATATTTTCCCCTTCTTTAATTTATTCAAGTTTTTAAATGTTTTAAGAAATTCTTAAAAATCAAATAAAATTCTTATAAATTAAAAAAAAAAGACTTCTGAAATTTATTACTAATTTGAAAATATAAAGTTTATAAAACTATTGTTTGATAATGTAAGATTTGGATATTATAAACATTATAAAAGAAATCAAAAAAAAATTTATTTAACAAAACCCCAAATTTCACTCGAACCTCTAAACCCATTTCTGATTCACAAATTCGTTATGGTCTTAACTCTCGAGACACCTTTTCCTTAGGTTTACCGTGAGGATTTTCATAGGTGTCTAATATTTAAATCAATTTCGATTCATCAATCCATGTGAGTATTCATAGCCCATTTTCTATTATTTCATATTTGGGGAAATCATGTGACATAATATTCAATCATGTTGTTATTCTATCGTTATTCATTTTAAATTCAATTCAAAACAGGTTATGTTATTCTTGCTATTATGTGTGCATACTTTGATAAACGGGACAACAGTTTGAACCCTAATACAATCAATCAATCTTGGTATCAATGGTAGATCTACTGGTTTTGGATAACCCACCCCACATGAATAGTCGAGTGGTGATTGTGCCGGAGGCAAATAGTCAATCTATGGTGTATGTGTGCAAGTCTATTATATGCAAAATGACAAGTCAAGGGGGTTAAATCGTGTCGGTTTATCTATATGCTATGCTATTGCCTTATAAGTCTTAACATTACCTTGTGAATTGGATTATTTCTCAAGCAAACAATCAATCTCTATGTATATCAAACTGTGATTACTCACCAGCTAACTCGTTAGCTGACTTTATTTTTCTCACATGATTTCAGGACAAGCTGCATAGTTGGATTATCTGCAAGCTTACAATTAGGACTTTTGGACTTAGCTAAAAATGGATATCTTTTGTGACTGAAACTTTGTATTTGCATATGTTAAACTGTGCTGTTTTGTAATATGATTTTAATACTATTTACCCTTTTAGACGACCATGTGTTATGAACAATCAATCATTCCCTCGTCCGCTCCGATGATTCCGCCCTCGGTCGGGGTGTGACACATATATAAACATAATATATATATATACAGATATATATACATATATATTATTACATATCTATATATAATATATATATACATATATATACATATATATATATATACATATATATATACATATATATATAAAATAAAGCCACCCTACTTACATGATAAATAATCAAATTATAAACAAAGTTTTTTGAGAACACATGTGGATTTTATGCATTATCAGCTCGGCTTTTTCGTTAAACTCATATACACGTTTTAATTGTCACACAGATCCATTTGATGTTTATAGTTGAAAGATTTTCCATATTTACAAAAATCACCTTCTCATTCCTTTAGATAAATTTATTAATTCTTCGGTTAATTAATATATTCTAAGGTAATAGTTGTTTAGGAGATTTTCCATATTTTCTTTAGATAAAAATCACCCCTCTATATATTATAATATATTTTAAGATAATAGAGATTATAAATAATTTTTATGTTCATCAACCATATAGTATACGGGTACTAATATAATGTATATAAATATGCTATAACTTCTTCATCTTCTTAATCATACACACTGTATATTTTACTGTAATTTGAGATTGCGTATGACATTCAAATAAGAGTGCACGCTTATTGAATGTCATCGGGCCTAACGGGGGATCAAGGGGGGCATCGCCCTCGAAAGAAGCGGGGTCTAAGGGGCAACAGCTCCTGGCGGGGTTCAAGGGGCAGCAGCTCCTTGCGGGGTTCAAGGGGCAGAGCCCCTGGCTGGGGTCGAATTGACCTGGAACTTGAGGGACTAAGGTGTAATTTACCCAAGAAGCAGTTTTCTGAAAAACTAAAAATACGCTCTTGCGTATTCGGTTTTTGATCCCCTGAAAGAAATTCGATTTTTGGATCTTCATAAAATTGTTCAATCAAAAATTCATACGAAAATTTAGAATCAATATGATTTTATCCAATCAAATGTTGATAGACACTCCAATTGTTTGATCTGAAAGTAACCATACGACTTCAGATTTATCCAGTAATTATCACTACTCTTTCTATATATATATCTATACTCTTTTCCCATAATACGACGTAAACCCACATCACTTAGGAGGAATATTATTCCAATACCTTGGTGTTGAGCCAATCCAAAAGTCTTTGCAAACTATCGATACTGGAAGGCAATTAAATACAAGTGCAGTTATTTAAAATAGAACAAAGGTTCGTGTGAAGAGGTACCTTGTTCAGAAGTCATGGTTGAATCATCAAAGCACGATTCCAGTTTTCTCCAAACATCTCCGGCCGATTTAACATTGACAACAATACGAAGTACTTGTTCGCTGACTGATCCATAGATCCAACCTTGGAGAAGACTGTCGTATTTTTCAACAAGTTGACTGTCATATTGGTTCATGAACTTTTTACTGTCATCTACAAGGCCACACATATCATGAGCCTTCATGAGGCAAAGCATTTGCTTTTTCCAAAGATGGTAATTGCCATCACCAGAAAGTTTCACGGAAACAAAGTTGGATACATTAGTATTCGATGCATACAGATACTCTAGGTCTTGTTTTTTCAGTGAGTAATCATGAGGGTTTGATGAACTTGCCATGTCAATGAAGTACAGATAGATAGATAGACAAGTGAGAGATGAATGGAGTATGTGTCTTAGCTTCTTGGAGATGAACGCATTATATATTCACAGATTTCAAACCCCTGGTTAGGTGTGAGAAATTTTATAATAATATCTTACATCATACATAATTAAAGAAGCACATATATTAATTACAATAGATAGTCTATTTTATCAAAGATTAAAACACCAATATTTTTAACAAAACATAACATAATGGATAACTAAATTGGATGCACAATAATTTTTCTTAACTAAGTCAAATACCAAAATACTCGTTAGCACTAAAAAAAGAAATACGAATATAGATAATAAATAGAGTAAATTATTATTTTGTTCTCCCTGCATTTGTCATTTTAACTCTTATGGACTAAAAAGTAATCTTTTAACATATTAGACACTGATTTTGTAACTTATATAGTTTTGACCTATAATCACTAACTCTGTTAGTTTTGTCAGCTAATTTTAAGGATATTTTGGTATTTTTTATTCCAGGGGTTGTTTTGAAACTTAAAAAGTTTTTTTTAACATTGAAGGGCTATTTATGTAATGATTTAAATTAACAAAAACTAACTCCAAGTTAAATAAGTTTTTCCTATATATTTAAAAAATTTTCTTATTCTAATAAAATGGTGAACAGGAATGTTACGTGTCAGCGTCACATTTATTCTTATAAACTTATTTCACTTCTTTTTCCTACTAATTAACTACATTAATTACTAATAATATTATTTATTTTACATTAGAATTGTAATTATTTTTAATAAATTAAGAAAAATATCTTTTTATTAATGTTATTTTTATAGAAATAATTTTTTATAAAGAGAACTTTTTCTGAAAATCAAACTATTTTTGAATAATATTTTAAAATTGGTTTTGTATGCAAAATTTTTATTATAAAATAATTAAAAAGTAAGTTATAGTACGAAAAAAAACAAATTAAGAAGTTTATATTATTATTAAAATAGTAAGTTAAAAAGTAAGTTTATTATTATACATAATTCCAATGATGTCAAATCTTAGTATATCATTTTATAACTAAAAATTTGTATTTTATTTATTAAACCTGTGTAACACACCGGTATACTAAAACTATTATACAATTAAAATTGTGTTTCATTAAAAGATACGACTTTTTATATCTTTTATTTTTTCATATACGTCTTCTCCAGAATCTTCAGTTTTTTAAAAAATTTGAAAAATCTTTCAAACATTTTAATGTATTTTGTTTCATTATACAATACAACTTAGAAAATTTATTATTTTGGTTTTCTATCATTTTTTATAAACTTATTTTTCAAAATCATTCGTTAGAAATCTTTCATTAAATTATACAATACAAGTTATAATATTTTAAAAACTTTGATCCTTTTAAAACCTTTCATTGAATTATACAATTGCTCTTAACTTCGTTCTTCTTTAAAACAATTCATTTCTTAACTTCTTTTCTTGAAGATTTCGTTTTTTATAAACACATCTTTTAAAATTTTCTTTTTTTAAAATCATTTCTTTGCTTAAAATTGTTTGTTTTTCAATTACTACATATTTTTAAAATCATTCATTTTTTGAACATTTCTTTGCTAACTACTATAAGTAAGTAATACAATATAATATATATTTAAAACAACTATATTTCTATGGTTATTTTAGTAACGGGTATGTCTCTAAGTTGTTTAAATTCTTAACTTTTTTATCAAGTTAAAATTTACATCTTGTACTGTATAATAGAATTAAATATTTAAAAAGGACGAACAATATGAAAAAATATTAAAAACGAATGACTTTGGAAAACACGTTTCTATAAAACAAAATCTTTAAATAAGATATATTTATTTTTATATTTATAATACATTTCATTAAATAATAATCATAAAAATAACGGTGAAAAGAAAATCACAAAAGAGAATATTTCTAACTTGTATTGTTTAATGAATGGTAGATTTGAAAAGGACGAACGATAATTATTTTTTATATTTATAACATGTTTTATTAGATAACAAACATAAGAATAACAAAAAAACCATAATAAAAACAAAAAATTCTAATTTGTATTGAAGCGAAAGATTTAACTTTGTTTTGAAAAACAAATTATTTTAGAATGCCGTTTATAAAAAACAAAATCTTTATAAAGGACGTATTTTTTTTATATTTACATAGTGATTAATTAAATAATAATTATTAAAATAAAACAGAATACTCAAATAATAAAAAAACCAAAGTACAAATAAAAGATTTATAAAATGATATTAAAAACATTTAAAATATACAGATGAAAATATCATAAATAATAGAAAAAAATAGAATATGGTGAGGGTTGTTTTTATAATTTGAGTAATTACATAAGTAGTCAATTTGAAATTTACAAAAATAAACCCTGAGATGTAAATGGACGAAAATACCCTTTGACTTAACATAATAAACTAACAGAGTTAGTATTATGGGCCAAAATTGTTACAACATGCAACCACAAATGTGAAAAGATTACTTTTGAACTAATAAGGTTAAATAGATCTAATCCTAAGGGCCAAAATAGTAATTTACTCTAATAAAAATTCTTGGGTTAACATAATTAGGATGTAAAAATGAGTAGCCCATGAGAACGATAACGTCTTATCAAAAAACAAAATTAAGTCAATGCCCTAGTTTAATATCATGAGTAAACGTAACTGTAATTCTAACCGGTGTTTTCAAAATTGGACCGGACAATAAACCGGACGTCTATTAGTTTGATCAGGTTTAGAAAATATAAAATTCTTGTGTATTATTTCTTGTTATGTTTACAATACTAGAACAATGATATAAATGAGAGAAAAACATAGATAAATATGGAAGCATGATTCTAGGCTTGATTAAGGGGAATGGAATAAGGAGCATTATGCATTGAAATAATTTACCATAATATTCCTACTCAAGTTGGAGCGTGAAGATTACGAATGCCCAATTTTCCAAGTAATGACTACAACTGCTTCGATCCAAGTGCTTTGGTGAATAGGTCTGTGACCTAGAGTTTTGTGTTGATGTGAACAGGCTCAATCTCTTTAGATTCTACTCGCTTAGGGATGAAATAGCAATCCATTTCAACGTGTTTAGTGTGTTCGTGAAAGGCAGAGTTGTTGGCTATTTGTTTGACTATAAATTTGTCACAAAAGAGTGGTGGTGTTGTTTGTGTGGTGTCGAGATCCTAGAGAAGCCACCTCATCCAAAGTATTTCACTAACAGTGGTAGCCATGCCTCTATATTCGGTTTCTACAGATGATCGGGATATGATGGACTTATTTTTGGATTTCCAAGAGATGGGGGCACCTCCAAGGAGAAGAAGATATCCAGTCCGTGATCTTCTAGTGATGGGACAACCAAGCCAATCTAAGTCCGTGTAAGTAACAAGACTGCTTCCCCCTTTCTTAGGGATCAAAATTCCTTGACCGACTATGGCTTTCAAATATCTAAGGACTCTTGTTGCTGCCTCAAGATGGCTTTGACGAGCCTCAACCACAAACTAACTGCTCAACCACAAACTAACTTAAAATGTTGACAGAGTGTGCAATGTCGAGTTGAGTGGCTTGAAGGTAGAGTTATCTTCCAACAAGCCATCGATAATGGCTTGCATCGACACGGTCTTCTTCTTCTCCAGTCTCTAACTTTAGATTTTGTTCCATGGGCACAGAACTTGGGCGACAACCGAGCATTCCAGCGTCTTTGAGAATATAGTGTGAATACTTTTTTTGACTAAAGACAATTCTTCTTCCGTTCGAGCGACTTGGATCCCCAAGAAAAAATTAAGGTTGCCAAGGTCTTTAATGCTAAAGCATTCGTTCAGAAATGACTTCGTTTCATTTATTTTGGCAACATTGTTCCCCACTAAAATCACATCGTCAACATTTACTAAGACAACAACATACACTTCTCCTTTTCTGAATGTGAACAAGGAATGATCCGTCTTGGATTGTCTGAACCCACTTTCAAGGAGAGTCACGTGAAATTATGGTACCAATTTCTCGAGGCCTGCTTGAGACCATACAAAGACTTTCTCAATCGAGAAACCTTGTTCCCTTTTTCTTTCTCAAAACCTTGAGGTATTTTCATGTAAACCTCTTCATGAAAGTCTCCATGAAAAAAATGCATTGTTTACATATAATTGGTGAACCACCCAGTTACTTTTGACCGCAACTACCAAGATGGTTCAAACAGTAACTAACTTTGCAATGGGGGCAAAAGTGTCATGGAAGTCGATCCCTTCCATTTGCGTGAACCCTTGGCAACCAAACGATCCTTGTATCGTTGAATACCCCCCTATGGTTTGTACTTGATTTTGTATACCCACTTGGAATCAGTGGCTTTCTTTCTTTGGGTAAATCTTCAAGAGTCCATGTTCCATTCGTTTTAAGAGCCTCTATCTCACGTCTCATAGTCGTCCTTCGGTTTTCATTCTGCACGGCTTGATGAAAGGTTTTGGGCTCATCGTTGTTGTCGATGGCTGACAAACAAAACTTTGTGAGAATGAGAAAATTTATCATAAGAGACATAATAAGACATAGAGTGTACCGTTGAGGAGCGTTGATCAGAGGTGGGTGGTTCATGGTCGAGGGATGATGGTAGTGTTACATCATACCCATCGAGATGTTTGGATCTTACCCCTTATCTACTTTCTCTAGCCACGGGTTCAAGACCCAATGGTTTGGTTTCATTCGTTTGGGTTTGGTCTTCAAGGTTCATGGGTTTAGTGAACTCGGTTTCACTATTTTCTTGGTCAGGATTCACGGATTTAATGGACTATTTGTCAACCCCATCTATTCCCGACTCGGTCACTTCCGTTCCATATGATCAATATATTTTACATCTTCTATAGCATAACTAAATCATCTCCTTCATTTTACCCTTTATTATTGCCCCTATAATACCAAGGTGGGAAGCTAAAAATCCTATTATCTTTGTTTAAGCAGTGGGTTTCATCGTTTTTATAAGAGAAATTGTTCTCAACAAATTTCACATGCCTTGTGACGATAATCTTATTCTTTTATGTATCAAAAACTTTGTAACCTTCGTTCCAATGGGGTAACCGAGAAATACCCCAAGTTTCCCCCTTTGGTCGAGCTTGTCTCCGTTTGTATCTGTGTTTCTGTAATAAGCGAGACAACCGAAAACCCTCAAGAGATCAAAGTTTGGTTTTTCTTTGTGAATCATTTCAAATGGAGTTTTGTTATTTATGACTTTGGAGGGGAGATGATTAATGATGTGGGCAGTGGTTAAAATACACTCCCCCAGAATTTCTTTGGTAGGTTGGCCTCAAATCTAAGTGAGCGAGCTGTCTCAAGAAGGTGTCGATGCTTCCTTTCCACAACATTGTTTTGTTGGGGCGTATGTGGACAAGTGGTTTCAAGAAGGATACCACATTTGACGTAAACATTGGTCATACGATTAGAGGTGAACTCTCCACCGTTATCACAACGAATGCGTTTTATGGGTTTGGAAAATTTTTTTTTAACAAGTTGAGGAAAGTAAATAAGACAATCACTCACCTCATTTTTGTGTTTTAATAGAAACACCCAAACAACCCGACTATAATCATCAACAATGGTAAGGAAAGATCTCGCCTGAGTAAGGGAAAGTGTTCTATACTTCCCCCGTATAACACAATGTAAAATCTCAAAGCAATCCTCGGTTTTAATAGAACTAGTAGGTAAAGGAAATCTTTTATGTTTTGCTTTTACACAAGAATCACAAAATAACATACTAGTTTTTGAAGGAAAATCAATAAAATCAAAACATAGAAGTTTGTTCCGTGACGCATGTCCCAAGCGTCTGTGCTAAACGTCCCAAGTCACCATCATCCCCGTTGTTTCTCACCCACCATGTCTACCTCATAAAGACCATCTTTGCACTCACCCGCTCTAATCAATTTCCTCATACTCAAATCCTGCATGACACAAAAGGAAAGAAAAAAGTTACAACACATTGCAAGTCAGTCGATAGGCGGCTAACCGATAACAGGTTGTATGTAAACTTGGGAACATGCAAAACATTCTTTATTTTAAAACCATTTGGTAATGTGCAAGCTCTTTTTCCCTCTACTAGAATTAAAGAACCATTTGGAATGGAAACATGCATTTCATTTGATGCCTTTACTCGGTTATCAAGCCATTCTTTTATGTGTGTTATGTGTACCTAAGTACCCAAGTCAATGAGCCACTTACTTTCGCGTTTAACTTTACTTGCGAAGTTTTCTGTCAAAGGTGTTTGTGCCAAGCCTTTGTTTTTGAAAATCTTCAAGAATTGGTGGTACCGCTCATTATTCAGCCCCGATAATAGACTTTCTTCAACATATGATGCCCTGGGGTTGGTCTTTTCAGTTTTTCCTTTCCCGGGCCACCACTCCAGGTATCCGATGAGTTTGAACACCCTTCACATTTATGTCCATCTTTGTTGTAGAATTCACAATGGCCTTCTTTTTCACTTTTCCCTCCTTTTATGTTCTTTGACATTCCCTTATTCGAACCACCGACACCTCCCTCTCATTTGACATACACATGTAAGGCGACTGCATTGTCCAGGTTTATTTTCTTTCCACAAGAAATGGCTCTTTGCTACTCATATTCAGAAACGAGGCGGTACACTTCACCTAAGGATGGAATGGGTTTCATGGCAAGAATTTGTTCTCTAATGGTGGAGCAGTCATTGCCAAACCTAGAAGAATCTCATATAGTTTCTCTTGTCTCTCAATTCACCAATGGTCTTGCTAATACCACATTTGCAGCCACCACATAAGCACTTCGGCATGGGAAACACGGAACCAATCTCATCCCATATCACTCTTAGCCTTGTGTAATAGGCCGAGACTGATGTTCCATCTTGTTTTGGCATACCTAGGAGTTGTTTTAATTCATAGGCCCTTATGCACTTTCCTTCCTGAAACAATCCCGTAGGTCGTTTCATATTTCCTTCCGTCGTAGCCACGTATTTTACACTAATCTTGATTTCCTTCTCCATGGCTGTGGTGAGCCATCCTTTTATCATGGCGTCACATAGAAGCCATGCCATGTGGTTTAGATCGTTATCAACGAATCCTATCTTGTTCTTGGCAAACAAGAAATTCTCCATCTCTTGAAACCAATCCAGGTAGTTGTTGTCATTAAAAAGATCATTTACTTGCATTTGTCTCGGATAGTCCAAAAGATGCAGGTAATAAGGAGAGTCATGGTCAATGCTTTGACCTTGTTTGTGATTCTTGGACGTCGCCACTGTTTTATCATATCCGGCCATGGTTTAGAAAAAAGGATGATATTAGGGTTTTGGATTTTTTAGTCGAGCGGTGTAGGATCCCACTCTGATACCATATAAAATTCTTGTGTATTATTTCTTGCTATGTTTACAATACTAGGACAATGATATAAATAAGAGAAAAACATAGATAAATATGAATGCATGATTCTAGGCTTGATTAAAAGGAATGGATTAAGGAGTATTATGTATTGATATAATTTCCCACAATAGAAAATCTAGTGCAATAGATGGTCTATTGGTTTGTATTGTGATAATATGATATTTAGCCTTTGAGTGTTTGCCGAATTTTGATTATTTTAGGATCTCCATGTAAAATGATTTTTATATAGTGGGATAATCAAAATAAATTTTGTTGCAGCTACTCTGAAGCTGACTATCTTGATTATTCAAACCTGTCCGTTTGACCCGTATATAATCAGAATAAATTATCTTTCTCTGATTCTGTTGATTCTAAAAATAGATTATTTGATTTTTGAAAAAAAATAATCATATAAAAGTTCCAAAACATGTTGGCAGACACCCCTAACCAAATAATCAGGTTCTTAACATTGTCTTAGGCACTTAAAGCAACTATTGATACTATTAATTCCAAAACAACAACAACTAAACTGTTGGGTTAATCTTGATTGGGTCAAGTTATGGGTTTGGTATTTGAGTCATGTTTTATTTAAAGTATGCAACAAGTTTTCATTTTAAATTAGTCTTGATAGTAGAGTAGTGGGTGTTAAGTAATGGGTCTATTAAGTAGGAGCACTAACCCATGTTTGTATGTTTTCTTTTAGTCTATATATATGTATGTATTGCAAATAATAAAAACAAAAGAGTTTGTGAGTGTGTAATCTTAGGCCTAAAATCAATAATTGGTATCAGAGCGCAAGGTTAGAAGAGAAAACCGGTTAGAATTAATTGAAGGTAGTAAGCAACCAAGCATGTGAAAAGGTCAAACCCGCCGTCGAAAAAAGAAAGCAAGTAGGCAAACATCTTAAGTGATTTGAACAAGTACGCAAACAAGCAAGTTGTTAAATTAATTATGAACTTGACGTAGAAGAAAACAAGTGTTTAAGCGTCAAACCACAAGCGCGGTTCATATAGAAAGAGCAAGATCCGAGCCATGTGTGGTTCGAGTAGCAAGAGCAAGAGAAAAAAAGCGAGCAAGAAAGTAGTCAAGTTATCAAGCAAGACGATTCGAAGTAAGAAAGTAAGAAAGATTTGAATTAAGCAAGAAAGTAGCAAGATTAGTAAGACAACTGGTACCGAGTATAGAAAGAAAGAGCAAGATAAACAACAAAGAACCAAGAGAACCGAGAACTAAATCAATATTAAAGGGGGTGAATGTTTTAAGTTACAACGAGGCTACCTAAGTTACTACTTATCTGCGTAGTGTTTTAATTAAGTTCTTACACATACCAGTTTTTTGTTTCAACTAGGTGCCGAGAAATGGCTATTTATAGAATTTCTAATGGATAAACAATTAGGTGGTTTGTGGAGGTAAACATTTAGGTTTTTATTAGATGTTATAAATATGCTATTGGTGAACTAACAAGTCTTCAACGTCATTTTTCGATTAGGATGTAAGAGGATGTCCAACTTCAGGATGTCCATATTTTTATCTTCAATTGATTTGGATTTTTGTGTTTTATCTTATACGGGTCAAATTGAAATTTTGAGAAGAGCAAGTCAATGGTTTGAAATTTGCCAAAAGTCTATTTATGAGCATATCTCCTAAATTTTTTCCAAATCTTCTTATTATAATAAAATAGTAACTATAGATGCCACAAGGCAACATCAATTATTCTTAATAAAATTTTCCCAATTCTCTCTTCTATTAAATAACTTCATTAATTACTAATTATATTATTTAATTCTTTGTTGATTAAAAAGATATTTTTAAAAAGATTAAGAAATAGATATTTTTGTTAATGTTTATTTCTAGAAAAACAATTTTCTATAACCGATGCAAACAAAAAACGCTCAACATGCAAGCACGAAGTACAGAGTAAAGTTACTTAAGAAGTTTTACATAACTCAAAGGAAATTAGCTAAGTGGAAAATCCTCTGAAGCCAAATGATCAAATTTTCTGAAGCCAAATATGAAGTATTCTGAAGCTTTAGATAAAAAATATTCCGAAGCCAAAGACTGACTTTTTTCGAAGACAGAGAATACATGCTTTCTCTAATCACCTTTTGACAAAAAACTAAACAACTTTTCGCTCCAGCTCTGAACACTCAACAACTTAGATAAGTTGGTGAAAAGATCCATAATTTTATCAAGGTCATTGGTTTGTAACTATCTACTTTTATACCTTTTATCCTTTTATAATATATTAGGACTAGCCTATATACCTGTGTAATACACGAGTTGAGAAAATAAGATACTATATGCAATATTGCACTATTTATTTTGTGTTAACCATATAATCACCAGCATGTCCCCTTAAAAACCTTTACATTCATATGCACTACTATATGACCATATTTACTAATTAGCAAGTTTAACATTTGTAAGTAAAATCATCTCTTGTACTTTACTTCAGCTCCAGTGCAAACAAATACAGGAATATGATTAAGTGATTAAGAATGGAGAAAGTTGGACAAATACATATATTCAAGTTTTAGTTTCTTATAGGAATGTGAAGAATTCTAAAGAATTACCCCTAATGTTATGAAATGTAGAGCTATGGCATGTCATAGTCACAAGTCAAAAGACAATCTGTCTTTTGACTATACATTGATCTTGTTGTCTAGATTAGTGTATCCAATCAGCTTTCAAAGTATAGTCGGTTGTAGAATGTAGTATAAAGCATCTCAAGTACTTGTATTTTAGATACGCTTTGTAACACTTATAATAGAACTTGAAAGCAATATATAACTTCTTGAAAACCAAATATTATCTTGTTCTTGTTCTTATTCTAAGTCTCTTCTTATTATGAAACTATTGCATTGACCCCTTTCAATGGTCCTGCAATTGGTATCAAAGCATTTTAGGTTCTTGATTGTAAGATCTTAATATCTTAAATCCCTTTAGTTTCACAAAACACTTAACAAATCAAATGGCAACTCTTACCAAGGCTGATATGGAAACCGATAATATGATAAAATCTCCACTGATCACTCCTGATTACTTTGATACTTGGTGCTAAAGAATGGAAGGCTTCATCAAGTCTCAAGACAGCAGGATGTCGGTATCTGTTGTCTCGCGGCCTCATGTACCATGCACCTCTTCAGCTGCTGCTGGTGGTGGTATGATACCATAGGAAGTGGCCGACTACTTAGAAGAAGACTGAAAGAAAACTGATGTAGATCAGAAAGCCATGACCGCCCTCCAAAGTGCTCTTCCAAATAACTATAGGATGCACTGAAGCTTATGTATGAGGGGTCTAATAAAGCAAAAGAGAACAAGAAAAACCTTTTGAAGTAGCAGTTTGAGAACTTCATATTTGAGACAGGTGAAACCATGACTAAACAATACTGCAGATATGTTAAGATTGTGAATACTCTAAGATATGTTGTAGTAACTCTTGAGAATAGGGATATTATGAGGAAATTTATGTCCTTTCTTCTTAGAAAATAGACATACAATTTTGTGATCATTAAGAGGACTAAAAACCTCAAGACCTTACTCTCATTGAGTTGTATGGTATCCTCAGTGGATACCAGATGGGGATGAACATGCAAAATCCATCTAGCAACTCCAATAATCAGCAGAGTTCAGCCTTTCATGTGGTTGAAATGGATTGCAGAGAACCATGACATCATCTCATCACCTTCTCAGAGATACCAAGGGAGATCTACATCTAAGGAAGCTTATTCCAAGAGACAAGCTCCTCTCAAGATTTTATGTCTACTGATGAAAGAAACGACAACTTTCTCTTCAGCCTTGAAGACTTGTTCTGTATCCATCCAGATGATCTGGAGTACATAGAGATAGTCTAGAAGATGGCTTTTCTCACTCACAGATCCAAGAAGTTCTACAAGAGGACCGACAGGAAGTTTCTCAGCAATGCAACCAGTGGAAAGTTTGGGTAAGATAAAGTAAGGTGAAGTGTTACACTTGTAACCAAATAGGACACTTTACTAGAAAGTGCATGACACCAAGGACAAATGGTGGCCATGTACAATCCAAACCAAACTATATTTATGGAGCTTCATAGACTAAGAAGCCCAAGCAACAACCTGTAATTGTTATTGTAGAAGGAGGATTGATTGGAGCTTTCATGTTGAAGATGCATCTCCAAACCAAGCACTGATGGCTGATCATCAAGAAGCCAAGGTATTGGAATATCTTTGTACTCTTGTATGTATTGCTAAAGTTAATAGATACATGTCCTATAACTTGGAGATGAGATCTAACCTTGAGTTCTTAAACATC
Source organism: Flaveria trinervia (assembly GCA_025506515.1). NCBI lineage: Eukaryota > Viridiplantae > Streptophyta > Magnoliopsida > Asterales > Asteraceae > Flaveria > Flaveria trinervia. Next base: position 96,002,898 of record CM046448.1, on the reverse strand, counting down.
TTAAAAGCTGATTTTGAAAGAGCTGAAAATGATTATAAACTTACGATAAAAGATATAGAGAAAACCATTTCAACTCTAAGGCTGAACACACCAACTACAGGCCTCAATTTAAGGATCTCATTACCAAATTAACTGAATACCAGGCTGAGCTTGTGATCAGCAAAGCCAGGGCAGAAAAATGTGTTTTTGAAGAAGATACCTTCAAGAACATTATATCCTCATCCTTACATGTGAAGATTTGTTATTAGAATAAATAAGGACTGAGATCTAATGAGATAGCTCCTCCACACTCTCTACTATCTGTAAGTTCTCCAAGGTGTGGAACTTGTTAAGACGAGCTTCCCTTCATAGATCCTATTCAAGAAGAGGATGAAGATGAAAAGGAGATAGTGAAAGATGGATCTGAGTTAAGTGAAGAAAATCATCCTAAGAAGGATCACTATTCTCCCGAGGAGAGGAAAGAATCAGGGATGACCAAGTCCAAAAGGAATAACTTGACCAAATCAGCCAAGAGATGATCAAAGAAGGCTTAAGAGATTAAGGCCACCTTCAAATCTAGCTAATAAGTCTTTATATGTCTAGGATTTAAAGTGGTAAAGGCTAAAGAGTTAAATATGGACTCTAGTACCAGGAGTTCTAGTTCATATGCAACTCATCCCTGTGAAGAAAAGAAGTTTGATCAGCTATGCATCACTGCTATACAGCTTGAACCATCCAGTTCCAAGAGCAAGCCTCACCCTAGGAAGCCTGCTGCATCATCTATGAAGATGAAGATTGGAATGGAAAGTGATCAAGTTCATCCTTCTACTCAAAAGGAGACTCTTAGAAGGAAGCCAGTTGATTACATTATGTGTGATTGTACTTCTCATCTTACTAAGGATTGCCTTTACAATCCCAAAAGTACTATCCACATGAGCAATAAGAAAAATTTTGAGAAGAATAAGAAGAAGATAACTCCACAAGGAAAGTTTTTTCCTTTCGGAAGCTCCAAAGTGAAAAAGAAGATAAGTGAAAACTTGCCTTCAGAAGAAACTTTGGTCTCAAAAGAAAGGAATACTTTCGAAGTACTGAAGTCTGCTAAAGTGAAAGCAAGATCTTCTGAAGGTTTAGTCTCCAAAACTTCCAAATTTATCATGTGACATCCGGTAATTTTACGTTACTAAACTCCGTTAATTCCGTTAGGTCTTGCATACATGTGTCAGGATCAAACACCAGTTGTCATAAACGTTGGTGACTTAATAACAATTATCTATGATAAACAGAAAATAATTTAATTAATAATGTTGATTCATGTTTTGATGATTGGTATAAGTTAGATGGATTTTTATGATTGCTATGAACTAGATTAGGGATGTTATTTATGAATTTGGATTGAAGTTGATGAAAATATGGATTTTGGATACTACTTTCCAGAAAGGGAAACTTTATTTATATGAAACGTGTGATTTCGTCATTTGATCATGAATAGGATGTTAGGATAATGCTATAGTGATCATGGATGATGTCTAATGTGTTAGATTATGATAATTGGGACATTTGGTTAGTTGATGAACCTATGGGAAAATTTAGGTGTTCTTGGAAAATGTACAAGTATGGCATTTTGTGCAAGTTTATGGTTGTGATGCAACATGGTAATTGAATATTATAAACTTGGTTATTAACTTGTATGAGTTGTATTTAGGTATGTGATGTTAGGTATCATACAGCGTGCGAATATGGGGCCCTTACTTTGTAGGATTGGCAGGGTTTAGGATGTGTAGTCGTGAATGGCTTCACATGGTAGGTTGTGAGTGACTAAACTCAATGTGTAAACTGTAATATAATGTAATTGTGAACATGTTTAGCATGAAAACTAATTTGCGTGTGTTGTATGATAATCTAAGGTAGCATGAAGAGCATGATGAGATTTAAGGGTTGTAATGTGATTTAAATGAATAACTTGTAGGATAACCATGTATGATGAGTTGCTATACTTGATCAAAAGAGATTTCAATTAACATGTCACCAACGGGTCAAACGGGTCAACTAGGTCAAATGAGTCTTCTTTTCCAAAACATTAGGTCAACATGTTTAGTGAGCACCTAGGGTTGTTAAGCTATCTGTGTACACATACTTATGTAACCTTTAAGGATTGTCTTTCCATCCTTCGCTAGCTTTTGTTATCATTCAGTTGCACACTAGGTGAGTTCAAGCCCCACTTTTTATACACTCTCTTTTGGGCAGATAACATATTTGTTTAGAAACGATTTATTATTGTAATTGTGTATAGTGTAACATAGTGTGATATACCTTGGAAGCCCTCACACTTTTGGATAGTTATAATTGGTAACTAGCAGGAAATTTGGGTAGTACTACTGGGTCTGAAAAGCCCCTTTGTGCGACTTGAGGTCAACCGGGTGTAATATTGTCCTAAACACTAACATTGTCACAACTTGGTAATTCGTGACGGGAGGTAACAAACGAAACACAATCAACTTCGATTGCATAATCATTATGGTTATTACTTATAAATATAGGACTAGCTATCTATTTTAATGCACTTCTTATGTTTTACAACTGTCACTGATTATATTAAATGCAAACTCTTGAACTCACCAACCATTGTGTTGACTCTTTTAGTATGCTATTCTCAAATCGTTAAATCTGGTTGTGAGTAGGAGCACATCACAAGTCCAGCATGCATTTTAAGGCTTCATAATATGTATTGACTTTTGGTTTTTCAATTTATGTGTTTACAAACAATGGGTTGGATCGTTTTTTGCCAACGTTAAACTTTAAATTCTTTGAGTTTGACTTACTTACAAAACACTTTCGCATAGTTTTAAAGTTTTAAATTCTGGTTTGTTTAATTTTAAATGTTGCGTATAGTGTCGTTCTGAGTAACCAATGACAGTGATCCTGGTTTGTTCACTCACCTCGCGGTAATATCCCGCATGTGGAATTTGAGGGTGTGACAGATTGGTATCGGAGTCATTGGTTATAGTGAACTAGGTTGCATACACTAGTCTATAACTGTACACAGACAGTTAGTTACTCGTTGCTTATCCTCTTACTGCATACTCATTGGCATACACATCACGTACACTGCAATATGGAATCTCCTTCACAGGCTTTAGGTAAAAGGCCTGCATGATCTGATTCCCTCTTCCTCCTCTCGTACCCGATAAAGGACCTGAGTGGCCCCGACTTCCTTATCCTTCCGAGGAGATAGACTGGGATCAACCATTTGCACTACCTGCATGCGATGCTTCGTGGGATTGGAGTTACTATCCTACCTATGTTGACCATACACTTATAAGGAGCGTGTTCTTGAACTCCGGTCTACTAGACCAACGACTAGGTCTACTTCCGAGTTACTGACACCTACTCTTCCTTTGATACGGCGTCCTAGTGAGCAGGTGATTGTGGCTTTGGTCACTGCTTTAGACACGGAAAACGACACACTAATAAGCTAAATGAGGTGGTTGGCACTCTACAACATGGCTACATGAGACTAAGATGTTGGTGGAATAATTGAAGGAGCTGCAATCCAAGTGTTATAACCATCAGCACTCCTTAACTGCTAGGGTTGACACAATCCACAACCATGGGGTAAGGCTTGGTAACCTGGAAGCCCAGTTTACCATGATGCATTTAGCCTCAGAACCCGAGGAAGAACTCGAAAAGGAAGCAAAGGAAGAGCCAGAGGAAGCCCCGAAAAAAGAGGAACCTGTAGAGATGGAAGGAGATAGTGATGGATCTGATGTATTAGATTGATCTTCACATTCATCTGACTTGGACTACATAGTGTTTTTCTTTTAAACCTATGTGGGAAGGATTGTTTCCCAGCCAACTGAAAACCTGAAATTTGACATTGATTGGATATTTATGAGCTACTTACATTTTATTTATGATGAGTTACTATTTTGGTTATACACGTTATGGTTGTAACAAATTCATTATTTCTTATTATTACCATGATTCAATTAGATTAATATGTTGGATGTTACTCATTATTGTATTTATGAATGTAAAGTGAAATATGGACAGTCGTGGTAGAGGAAGTGGATGTGGCCGTGGACGTGGCACCGGTGCTGTTAACATGACTCCGACCGAATTAGCCACCTTAATTAACCAACATCTATAGGAAGCGGTGAACGCTCAAGCTGCCCAATTTGGAGGTAAACGATGACCCTGGTCATTAATTACGCATATATTCCGTTTGATAGTTAATCCTTTTGGTTTGATTAAACACCCTGAAATATTGACTACGGGACTGCTAGGATGCGCGTATAAGGCGTTCATGGACTGTAAAGCCCTATACCTACAGTGGACTTGAAAGAGCCATAGGACTAGTGTGGTGGTTTGAGAAGACCGAGTCGGTCTTCGCCAAGTTCAACTGTCCGGCGGCGGACCAGGTGAAATACACCATGAGGACACTTATGGGTACATCGCTCTCTAGGTGGAATGCGCAGGTGAAGATGCTTGGCCAGGTGATGACAAATTCTTTACCGTGGGATACATTTAAGACAATGATGATAGAAGAATATTGTCCTCGTAACGAAGTCTAGAAGCTGGAAGTTGAGTTCTGGTAGTTGAAGATGAAAGGGTTAGATATTGAGGCTTACATTACAAGGTCTCACGAGTTGAACTCTTTACGTGGCTTGGTGCTTGAGATCAAAGCATGGTGATTGCTGCGAACCTCACTACTATTTAGTAGGTTCTCCGACTAGCCCACAAGCTTACTGATCAAGTTGTGCGCAAGGGAAATTACCTAAACAGGGTGCGGTAGCAAGCGTGCCCGACAACAAATGCAAGTGGGATAACACCGACAATAAGAGCTCGTCATCAAACAACAAACCCCAGCAGCATTAGCCACAACAAAAACAAAGGAGGTTTGACAATAATCTCAACTTTAATCAATCATCTTCCATATCCCAAGGACTGGGTGGATACGTTAGGAAGAATCCCAAGTGTAGCCGATACAACTACCACCACACTGGCAAGTGTGACAACTTTTGATGCTAGTGTTGTGGGAAAGATGGACACACGGCAAAGGATTGCTGTGGAGAACTGATGACGAAGTCCCAACAGCCCCACGAGACACCAAAAGGTTGCTTTGAGTATGAAAAGGAAGGGCACTAAAAGAGGAATTGTCCTCCAATAAAGAAAAATGGAAATGTCACAGGGAATGGTGACAACAACAATAATAGTGGCAACAGTGACAACAATGGTGGAAACAATGGAGGAGCTAAACGGAGAGCCTTTGTCATGGGTTATAGCCATAGATATCCATCATTGGAGAAGTAATACTTGCCTCCCTTCTGGAAGTATTTGTTTCGTGTTGTTATCCATTGCCTTAGCAATCTTAAGGCTAACATGGATAGTTTGAGCGCCATTTTTTTGATCACTACTGGTTCTTTAGTCGATGATCTTCCATACAATATATCCAAGGCTATTTTCTTAGAGATGCAGAAGAATGTCATAGCTACTCCAAGGAAGAATTTTATTATGTACTCAATATTCATTCAAATGATAGCGAATGCTGCTCATCCCGAGTTAGCTATATCTGATCATCTATTTACTTAGTCATGGTGATGAAAAAAGATATTTTCACTTATCTTATGGAAGCTAGAGGAAATGTATGGGATGGATCTTAATTTTCTAAGCTTGGAAGGTTTATCAATGGATTCCAAGCTGAAGCACGACCAGAAGAGACTGAGACAGCACGTGTACATACTGATGATACAACTGGTACTCATCTAGTCCTGCTCAGGAAGCTCCAGAAAGTTCACAGCTGGTGAAAAGTCTGCTAAAGAAGAGGTAAATAAGTGGTTAAGAGATGAAGAAGATGATGGTGAGACAAATAGTGACAAGATAGGCAATGTGCCTTATGTTTTACAAGAACGTCCTAGAGTAGAAGAGACACCGACAAAACATACTGCTAAGGATCATGATGTTGATTTTATTCCTGATGATATTCCTGTTTTACAAGAACGTCCCAGAGTACCAACCGAGGCCGAAGGAAATGGATGGCAAGGGTTGCTGGTGAAAGTCAACGTGGAGGGGTAGAGGACGTGGTGTGCTTAGGAAACGTCAAACTTCGATGACCACAGTGACTACTTAATATGTTTCTATGTTTGATATCCCAGTCATAGTTAGTGAGGCCACTACACCAGTGATAGTCACAGAATCAACCATCGTGACATCTACATCTATGCCTACTACTGATGATAGTTTGAGGACTCTATCAAGACAGTCAACTCATGATAATTTGTTTGGTGATGCTGATTATGTCAACACTACTCCTGAACCAAGACCTCAACCAGAGTTGTCTTCTTTATCACCAACGAGGGTCACATTGGAATAGCGAGTCAGTACTCTAGAGAGAGAGAGAGATGTTGGAGAAGTATCAGGTATTGATGATCTATATCGGAGTGTGTATGAGAAGGATGAACGAATAAAGTGCCTAGAGAGCCAACAACAGTTTATGCTCACGTATGTTCAGATCATGGAGCAGAATCTAAGAGATCTCACGTCTTGTGTGTATTCATAATTTACACAAAACCATACCACAAAGGTTGGAGAATCTAGTGAACAACAAGTTGCTGGTCTAGATCTGGTTGATGAGACGGTTGCTGCTACAGAGCATGTTATTGATCCTCTACTGCTGAAAGGACAACAGACACTTCTGTTGTTGATCAAGAGCCTATTTCTGATATACATGTTCAGGCTACTGAGGATCAACCTGTGTCTTATACTAGAGAGGCATTTGTAGAGCCCGAGCATATGTTGCCCATTCCTAACCCAGTCACTGATGATGATGACTTTGGAGCATTTAGATTTTGATTATGATGATGAGGATGATGATGATAGTGATGAGGATAATGCTGATGATGATGGTTATGACAGTGATGTGGTTAATGATGATAATGGTGATAGTGGTGGAAATGATGATGATGATCAAGAAGGTGATACGGGTGCTGCTATTGGTACTTCTGGATCATTAGGAACTGCTAATGTCACCGGATCATGTCCTGATGATATAGTTGATTATGCACCGTTAGATCCTGCCACTGAAGCTAAATATGAGAAGAAATTCTACTCATTTCAGCAAAGTATTTTGGAAGAAGAAGAGAATGTGGACTATGGATCGTTTGATAACTTAGAAGAAGCTGTGGATTATACAGATATTTTTGGAACAACTTAAGAGATTTATTTTCTGATATTCTGCTTGAAAAAGGGGAAATTATTGGAGAGACTGGTACTTCAGAGACAACTAACAAGCCATTTGACCAAACTGATCAATGGTTGTTCGACAGGTTGGTAACATTACTGTTGATGCACCTTCGACGCGAGCGTACATTCATACTCTTCGGCATTCTAAACCTTTCACAAGGTACGGAAATTCAGAGCTGATTATAAGTTGGGCTTTTGATGAAGAAATGAAGTGTATGTGATCAAGAGGAAAGCGGGAGCGATAGAGTATTTCCTAGATGAACAAGACTTTCATACTCTGAAAGTGTCAGATTTATATGCTATGGGTCGTGTACTTTTTTAAATCCTAGTAATATGGGAAGGGTGATTGGATAAGGAACATGATCTGGAGACAAAGTAAAACCAACTTCAAAGAGCCAAATCCAAAGTCACTGAATATGAGAACCGTATTGATCCAAACACAAGGAAACCTATGAAGATAAGGGTTTATAGACATCCGAGATATGTGAAAAAGATCCTTATACATGCTCCAGTGCCAGTTAAAATCTTGTCAAAGCTAATGGGGTGGAGTTGTGAAAAGAAGACAGGTCACGCGTTGATAAAGTGTGTAGATAAAGAGTACCGTGTTATCGACCCTGTGGATTTGCTAAAGTGTGGTAAAGAAGATTTGATGAGGTTGCAGGCATGTCCGATTGCAGCTGATGAATTGTTCATCTACTAGTGGCACAGTTTGGTTGGTTAATCACGAAAGCCCTGGACAAAAGGATGTATGCTTACGGGGGGTAGCTACAAAGTTGATGATGTGGACTTCTAAAGTAGACTGATTTACCGAGCCTAGAGGGAGATTGTTGGGGTTGAACCTAGAGGCTCAGAAAATGAAATCAAGTTCAAGATAAGTCAAGTGTTCAAGCGAAAAGTAGGGTTTCCACGCGACAAGTGTTTGTCGCGTGAGAACTAGGTTGTCCCACGAAAGGTTGTTTTCGCACGAGAACATTTTTGTTTAGTATAAATACTTAGTTTGTTTTGTATTTAGTAAGCTTTTGTCATATTTCCTGAATTTGTACTCAAAGTGTAATTCACTGAATTCAAAGAGCAATAGCAAAGAAGTATTATTTACATCATGTTTGATTTCTTCTACTCTTCTACTTCTTTTCCATAGTTGATGACATTCAGCATAATCTACTATGAGATCGATCTGATAATTATGACGATCCTTGCATCATTTAAAAAATTAAAAATTTTGCGATGATACATTAATTAAGATAAACATTTTAAACCTTTTCTTATGCTTAATTGAAGAACATATTCAAAATAGAACAAGTTTTTTTATACAACACAATTAGGAGTGGGAAAAAATTATCCGTTTTGCTAAATATTTGTTCCAACAACCGAAAAACTCTAAATATCCGCTATTAGTTTTAAAAAAGAAAAAGAATACAACCTTTTTATAGTTATTAATAGATGTTTTACACTTAACTACTATTTTGGTCTTTGTTTAAGTGTATTACAGTTTTATGGTCTTTGTTTAAGCCCAGAACACTTAATCGGTTAAGTTGAGAAAAAAAAATAATATTAAAATCATGAAGATAAGAGCCCTTAATCGGCTTGTGCACATGTTATCCGAAGTTTGGACCTGTTAATTAATTAAGGTTGAGCACATGTCATCTCAAGTTTGCCGTTTTAATGAATTCATCATTCAATTTAATAGAAAAATAGGTATCATTAAAAAAACTCTTGTGTTTTTTTTTCTAAAAAGAGTTCTATATAAAATGTGTATTTTTAGATTATCGCAGGTTATATTGATGAATGGTAAAGTGCTCCTGTGAAGAATGAAACTGACGTCGACAAAAAAAAATCGGTTCTGTCATATAAATGTTTAATGTTTATGTTTCGATCTCCATTAATGAGTCGGTGCAACTTTATACGCTTCTCTATGTATTTGAACACATCAATGCCACCGTCGCAACACGTTTGATATAGTTTGCAACGTTCATTTCTACTTTCTATTAAATACTATTCTGTAATCAATAACGTTTATATTTAAATGTAGAAAAAAGCTAACAAAATGTCGTGCTTCGATATATGTTAAACATTTTGAATTTATTTTTTTAAAATGTACAATGCTTTAAAAAAAACTCAGATCCGTTACAATTTTATGGTGTTTGTTTATATATGCGCAATTCCCCAGTTAAAAGTCAAATACAATTTATGTGCATGGACTCTTCTGAATATGAAAGGTTACCCTTAAATTTCCCATTGTTTTATTTCTAGTTCTTTAATTTAGGGTTATTAGATTTTAATAACCCAAGTTTTATTTATTAGCCGAGATTAATCAAAACTCAGTAAATGTTTACAGATATTTCTAACTTTGAGTTTATTTTTTTCCAACGATCTCTTACTAACTGAGAGTTGACTCCGTTAGTTTTTTTATGATGTGGACTGTTTTTGTGGCCAAAAACACTAAGCGGGAAGTTGAAATCTATCATCAGTACAATCAATTTAAAACTTCCACATCAAAAAACCGGTCAATCTCCGCCTCCTGATTTGAACCATCGAACTCGTTGGAGGTAGATTTCAGGTGACGATGTAGGTTAGGCAATGGAAACACAGATCTAATTGAGACTAGACGGTGATTGAGTTGAAAAATAGATTGGAGTTGGCCTCATTTCATTTACAAAACTAACGATGATTAACTCTCAGTTAGTAAAGGATCATTGAAGGAAAATAAGTTTAAAGTTAAAAGTGTTTGTAAACATATCCTGAATTGGAATTAATCTCGGCCAATAAATGAAAGTTGATATTATTATAATTCAATAACCCTTTAATGTATAAAGAGAGATTATTTTTTCTACCTATATAAAAACCCACTTCTACCTAAAGCAACGCGAATACCTATTTATAATTTTACTTATTATTATTGTTGTTTTTTATTTATGTTGTCTAAAGTCCGAAACTACTAAAATTAGTTTGGAAGTAAAGCGTACCAAAAACCACTTGCCTAAATTTCCTAATGTAAATCACATTGGATTTTAACGCTTATAATTTCTATTATGACTTGGCTGTTTTTATTTCTTATATTCCTTCGGTTGTACTTTGCCTTCTTTATGTTCTTACTGGTTTTAGTGAGTCCGTTACACGAATTATTTAAAAATATTAAATAAGAATATTTTTATTATTATAAATAATATGTGATTTAATTTATTATGAGTAATGTAAGGCGTCGTTCCCGGAAAGCTCACAGCTGTTCAATCATTGCACATAAAACATATATTTACATTTATACTTCATAAACATCGCAGCGGAACATTAAAATAACTTTTCAATTTATTAGCGATGCTTTTGCAAAATAATACAACATTCATTATACAATATCATTTGTTCGCATTACAATGCAAAAACATTAAACAAAAGAATGCCATCCAAAAGAGCCAAGTAGCCGTCCCGTGCCATCCTCAGCAACTTTACCTGCCAACTGAAAAAATACATAAAAAGTCAGCGTTGCTGAGTGAGTTCTAGTTTTAACATAAAACATACTTTACATTCATTAAAACCGATCTTTACTTTTACATGTGATCACACATCATACGTACACATAGATAATATCATTCGTTCGTTAACTTTCGTTCATTCATCTTACGTCACTATCATTCACTTTCGTTACTTTCATTCACATCCATTCATACTTTCTTTCGTACGTTCCTCACATTCGATGACATGTACAATACCCTGAACATTATGCACGAAGCTGGTTACTGGGCCTGAGGCCTTTCATAGACCTCGAACATTGTACACGAAGCTGACTCCAGTACCTAGGGCAAGTACACTCACCACTTATCTTTCTCTTTCATTCCGGATCAATGCCATATGCTATACCCTGAACATTGTGCACGAAGCTCGTTACTGGGCCTGAGGCCTTTCATAGACCTCGAACATTATGTACGAAGCTGACTCTAGTACCTAGTGCAAGTACATTTACCACTTATCTTTCTCTTTCATTCCAGATCAATGCCATATGCTATACCCCGAACATTATGCACGAAGCTGGTTACTGGTCCTGAGATCTTTCATAGACCTCGAACATTGTGCACGAAGCTGACTCTATTACCTAGGGCAAGCGGCAAAGATCCCATACATATGGTCAATCACAAGGATTGGACCCCGTGTGCATCCTTCTGGGGTTGCTAACCCGCATACAGTTGAGCTAACACCCTTCATTGGTTGTGAACCTCCATACATTTGCTTGCAAGCCTTTCTTACTTTCATTCATTCGTTAATGCATGCATTCATTCATTACGCTCCTTTTTTCATTATCTTCCACTTTGCGTTACATAATACTTTCATTTCATTCATTAACATTCAACGTAAAGCCATGGGAAAATAATCATACATAACAAGGAACACAAACATAAATAGTCAACATCATCATACCGGGCATCATACATACATAACATACATCATACATACAATCATGCATAAGCATCAATTATACATCATACATGCCCATCATAACATCTATGACCTCAAAAAGCAACTTACATAGCCCCCGGGAAACTCCCAGGTTAGAGTCTACATTACACTTTTTCTCCAAAAAGTCAGAAAATATTCTAAGTGTTCATCCGCATTTGCCTTTTTGTTCATCCACATTTCTTTTTGTTCATCCGCAATTCTTTTTACTCATCCGCATTTTCTTTGTTCATCCGCATTTCTTTTACTCATCCGCATTTGTTTATCCGTATTAACTTTGTTCATCCGTATTTTCTCAGTCGCATGAACTTACTCATCCGCATTTCTCTTACTTAGTGGTCAATGCTCATCCGCATTAACTGTTCATCCGCATTTCTTTTGAACACTTGGGCAAATTCTAAAACTTAGATATATGAGCCCTAAACATCTGATTTCAGTTCCCAAACACTATTTATCATGTTCTAAGCATAAATCTTACATTCTAAGCATTAGAAACACAACCATAACATCAACAAGCATGAACATAGCCACAATCACACCATACCCGTAACATACCCACATTCAAACATTCGGGTATGAAACCCTAATTTTATAAAAAGTTCAATCATGCATATCCAGCCCCAAAATCAGTTAAAACATATAAAAGAGGGGTTCTAGAACTCACCTTTGTAGCTCTTTAGTATGGCTTCTTCCAAACCCGTTTGCTATTGAGTTCAACCACCTAGAAACCCACTAAAAACATACAACCGAACACACACAACACACATAAGCATACACCCGAGGACATAACCGGTTAAGAACACCATAAAACCATGAATTCTTACCTTGAATTTGAATTCTTAGCTTGTTCTTCTTCAAGACCCGAGAGTTCAGCTGCACTTTTTCTTTCTCTCCTCTAAAAACGTAGATCTGGATGTTGTAAGAGTAGAGTGGGCTGCCATGCCCACTTTACACCCACTTTCAAACCTTTTTGTCCTTTTGACACTTTTTACCCTTAACTTGGGTAAAACATCTTTTCTTTCTTTTTCTTTACTTTATTCTTTCTTTCTTTGACTTTTAAAGAAAACAACCGGGCGTTACAAGTCCACCCCACTTATATAAGTTTCGTCCCCGAAACTTGTTATTCGTCAAATAATTATGGGTAATGCTGCCTCATCTCTTCCTCAGTCTCCCATGTAGACTCGGATCCCTTCCTGTGCTTCCATTGTACATGCACAAGAGGAACCACTTTATTCCTCATCCTCTTCTCTTTTCGATCAATGATCGCCACTAGTTGCTCCACATAATTGAGTCGTTCATCTATTTCAATATCCTCCAGTGGAACAATCATATCCCCATCTACTAGACACTTTCTCAGATGAGATACATGGAATGTCGGGTGAATTCCACTTAACTCATCTAGTGACTCTAATCTATAGGCCACCTCTCTTACTCTAGCAATGATTCGGAAATGCCCTATATACCTCGGGCTCAACTTGCCCCGCTTTTAGAACCGAATGATACCCTTCCAAGGTGAGACTTTCAACATAACCCTATCACCCACCTGAAACTCAATCTGTCTACGTCGTTTATCGGCATACGACTTCTGTCTATCTTTGGCTGCCTTCATGAAGGCTTTGATCCTTTCAAGCTTCTCAGTCATAGCCTCGATCACCTCGACGCTTCCTTACTCTTTCTGACCAATATCACCCCAACACATGGGTGTTCGGCATCTCCTACCGTATAACATCTCATAAGGGGGCATACCAATGCTGGCATGATAACTGTTGTTATATGAGAACTCAGTTAACGGTAAATGGTCATCCCAACTTCCTCCAAAATTGATAACACATTCACGAAGCATATCCTTCAGCGTCTGAATGGTCCTTTCTGACTGACCATCTGTCTAAGGATGATAAGCCGTGCTAATATGCAACCTCGTCCCCATAGCATTGTGGAATTTCTTTCAAAATTTTGATGTAAACTGGGTGTCACGATCAGACACAATAGACACCGGCATACCATGACGAGTTACAATCTCTTTAATGAAAAGATCAACCAACCTCTCGGATGAATATGTCTCGCGGATCGGTAGAAAGTGAGCACTCTTCGTCAAACGATCAACTATCACCCAAATAGCATCATACCCTCACGCGGTGCGCGGTAGCTTCGTAATAAAATCCGTGGTGATGTGCTCCCACTTCCACTCCAGTATATTCAAAGGTTGGATCTTTCCATATGGTTTCTGATGCTCCGCCTTCACTTGCAAGCAAGTAAGGCACTTACTCACATACTCCACCACATCACGCTTCATACCCGACCACCAATAGTCTTTCTTCATGTCTTGGTACATCTTCGTAGCACCGAGATGAATAGAGTATCGAGTCTTATAAGCTTCGTCCAAAATCTTTATGCGTAGATCCCCATAGCGAGGAATCCACATCTGCCCGTATCAGGTCTTAGAACCAAGTGTGTTTTCACACAATTCCGCGACCAGACCCCTCATTCTTTCAGAGTTAAGATGATCTTCTTTCAATGCTTCATCTTGAAACTCTTTGACTTGCTTATCACGTCAGAGGTCATGATCAACTGGTAAGCTTTCACCCGGATCGGTCGGGTTTCTCCTTTCGGCTAAGGGCATCCAGCACCACGTTGGCTTTACCCGGATGGTAGTGGATCTTGCAATTATAATCTTTTATAAGCTCCAACCATCTCCTCTGCCTCATGTCAAATCTTTCTGCTCATAGAAGTACTTCAAGCTCTTGTAATTGACCTCAAGAACCTTTAACTGTCAGGATGCATAGGCTATAACTTTTCCCCTCTGCATTAACACACACCCCAACCCCGAGTAGGAAGCATAAGAATAAACCGCCAGATCTTCACTTCCATCGGGTAATGACAGAACAGGAGCTTGAGTCAACCTCGCCTTCAATTCCTCGAACGCCCTCTCTTGAGCTTGACCCCATATGAACTTCACATCTTTTCGGGTCAACTTGGTTAGTGGAGAAGCAATCTTAGAGAAGTCTTGAATGAACCTCCTATAGTAGCCTACCAAACCCAAGAAACTACGAATCTCGGATGGTGTCTTTGAAGACTTCCATTGCATCACTGCCTCCACCTTTGCTGGGTCCACCATAATCCCGTCAGGATTCACCACATGACCCAAAAATTGGACCCTTGCGCAACCAGAATGCGCATTTGGAGAATTTAGCATACAACTTCTCCCTTCTCAATGTCTCCATCACCTCTCGAATGTGACCGGCATGCTCCTCTTCACTCTTGGAATAAATCAGGATATGATCGATAAACACAATCATTGATTTATCCAACATTGGCCAGCACACTCGATTCATCAAGTCCATAAAAGTAGTTGGCACGTTGGTCAAACCAAATGACATAACGAGGAACTCGTAGTGACCATAATGCGTGCGAAAAGCTATTTTAGGGACATCCTGTTCTTTCACCTTTAACTGATGGTAGCCCGATCGAAGATCTATCCTTGAGAACCAACTGGCACCTTGAAGCTGATCAAACAGATCATCAATTCTCGGTAAGGAGTATCGGTTCTTTATCGTCAACTTATTCAGCACAGGGTAGTCTATACACATCCTCATACTACTGTCTTTCTTTTTCACGAACAGGACCAGAGCACCCCAATGAGAGATAGTCGGTCTAATAAACCCTTTATCAAACAGCTCTTGCAATTGCTCCATCAATTCTTTCATCTTAGTAGGAGCCAACCGATACGGTGCCTTGGCAACAAGTTGGGCACCTGGTATCAAATAAATCTGAAACTCGATCTCGCGGTCAGGTGGCACTCCTAGTAAGTCTTCGGGGAACACATCTGGAAAGTCACACACAACCGGGACATCGGATAACTGTGGTGTTGGTGTTTCCACATCCTTCACATAAGCCAAGTAGGCGCTACATCCACGCCTCATACACTTTCCCGCCACCGCCATCGAAATCACTTTAAGAATCTTAGTGACTTGATCACCATAAATCGTCACCAAACTCCCATCAGGCACTGTCAAATGAATCATCTTCTTGCAACACACAATGTTCGCATCATAGTCCGCAAACCAATCCATCTCCGGGACTACATCAAACCCGCCTAAGATCATCACGAATGGTCTAACCTGAAACTTATGACATTCTAATTCCACATCACATCCTTCTATCACCTCAGAAATTCTGGTAGACTTACCTATGACAGTTTCTACATCAAAGGGCGCATCTATATTCTTACTACTAACAGGTAGTTTAGCACAGAAAGCAGTTGAAATGAAACTTTACTAGCACTAGAATCGAATAACACAGAGGCTGAAGTGTAGATACATGTGTACCTAGTTCATGAACTTAATGTAAAATGTCTTCATTTTCTTACACTTATGTAATTAAATGGGTACTTAATGAAATACAATATGTGGTTGTGCTTATAATGTTTATTATTTCATTAATTAGTATTTTAATGCTTATTGAACTGACTATATAGGTTTGTGGTTGTTTGAATTAATCTTAGTAATGTAAAGATTAATAAATATATTCAAACTTAGTAATATGAAGTTCTCATGCGAATGGCCCATGCTAATGGACCATACGCATGAACAACTTCATGCTAATGACTCAGTCGCACGACTGAATCAGGAGACAGGATCAGTCGCACGAGTGTAAAATGAGATTGACTTAGTCGCACGACTGAACACTCAGTCGTACGAATGGATCAACCGCATGGCTCAATCGCACGACTGAACAATGCTAATGGTTCAGTCGCCCGAATGAGAAACCCTAACCTATAAATACCACTTAATTTGTGGAAAAACATAAGAATTCAGAGCACTTCGAATACATACGGACCCTAGCCGTCCAAATACCTCTAAGAACCTGTTCCAAGTTCATAGATCGCACTAGATCGATACCAAATCATTCTTAATGTTTAGATTAAATCTACAATTGTTTCTACGTGCGTTCTCACTGTTTAGATCGCCAATCAAATAGGATTCCGCACTATTTGATTCGGTATACACATTTATCAGTTAGTATTTCGTTCAATACACGATCCTAACAAGTGGTATCAGAGCTTTGGCTCTTGATTTACGTGCGATTCAATCGTTTTTTATACAAAAATTGTGTTTTTTCACTAAAAAAGCAATCTTTCTTGTCAAACGGTGTTAGACGTCTCCTGTTCATAAAGTTTAACTTTTTCCGGCATACGACAATTAGGGTTAGTGAAAATTCGTGTTTTTGCGTCCAAAACACCTTAAACCTACGAATTTTCGAAATCCAACAGCTTCAGTCGCACGATTGACTTAATCGCACGACTGAATACATATGCATCCCTCATACACACGATTGGACTCATTCGTACCTCTATTCGTACGACTGAGCAGTCTATTTGCATTGTTCAACCGCACTTGTTCATTCACCCGACTGAGCCATCCGCATTAGTTCAATCGCACGATTGAACCATCCGCATTGTTCAATCGCACGAATAGCCCAATCGCACACCTTCATTAGCACAAGTGAAAAAGTTTATTCCAAAGATTAAAAGTTGATAGTAATAGAGGACCAATACTCGACATTCACAGCAGGGAGAGATTCACGGATTCAAAACCTACTGCTTCTGGAGAATGAAGTGGGAAATGACAACAAACCTGCTAAGCTAATCACGTTAGATGAATACTCATAATGGAAGCAACGTTTTGAGATCTACTTAAATGAAGTAGATCCCAATCTGTGGGAATCAATAGAGACGGGGCATAGTATGCCAGTAGGTGTGATGGAATCAAACTTACACTAGGTGGCATGACTGATGGACAAAAGGTCAATTACAATGCTGAGAAGAAAGTTTATGCTCTGCTTACTCAGTCAATTCCTAAGGATATTTTCCATCAATTTTCTGAGTACACTCAAGCAAAGAAGCTGTGGGATGCATTGGAGAAATGATATGACAGAAACGCATCATTAAAGGCCATAAAGGCTAAAGATTAAATAAGGAGTTTGACAACTTCTCGTCAATGGGTAAAGAAAGCTTAGATGACGTCATTGATAGGTTCTACACTTGATGAGTAAGCTGCACACTCATGGAGTGACAACGTCTATGGAAGACAAGGTGTCAAACTTTGCTGATGGTTTGCCAGAAAAATGGGTTTCCTTTGTCTCCAATCTTAGACAGAATGGTATGCTAACGAAGTTAGATATAAATGATTTCATTCTAAAGCTGAGAGAGGAAGAATTAAGGATGAAATACAGAGCCCAGAAGTCTTCTAATGATCAGAATCCAACATTGTACAATATGACTCCACAAGCCAAAACATCTGGAGCACCAATTCAGATGGCTATTGTGTCAAGTTCAGCTGGTCCTTCTCAAGCCTCTACTTCAGGGTCAGAAATGTCAGGGTTGTCTGGTACCCAATACAGTGCACCTGAAGCAAATGCTACAAAACTGAAGACCGAGAATCTTGGTAATGTGACAGTAGAAGTAGCAAGAGAGCACATGGATCTCTTAGCAGCTGTGGTCCACTCTTATGATGGAATAATTGCTGGTGGATGAGACAGAGCTGGAAAGGATGGATATAATATGGGCCTTAGCAAGTGTGTCCGGAGAGCTAAGAAGTTTTTCAAGAAGACCGGACAAAACTTGGTTGCAACTAAGGACACTACCTTTGGTTTCGACAAGACCAAGGTGACCTGTTTCAACTGTGGTGAAAAGGGGCACTTCAAACATGAGTGTGTGAAGCCCAAGAAGACTGGAAACGGGAATCCTTTCTATCCTTCTATCGTCAGGATAAACCCACTAGCAGTCCTATTTTGTCAAGCAAGGATCCTAAAGCCTTGATTGCCATGATGACGAAGGATAGGACTGGAGCTTTCGGGTTGTTTCTCCTGGAGAAAGCAACATTGCTAGTGTGGAGGATTTAGATGACGATTCAGCTAGTGAAGGAGATATTGCAGTGGAACTCGCGATGTCAAACAATAAAGAGACTGCAACTGTGGTCAATTACATGCCTGAAGAAGGGAAAACTACAACAATGTCAGAATCACCAGAACTAGAAACACCAGACTCTGCTTTAATGGCTGATTCATCAAAACCTCTCAGGTAAGTACTACTGACCAACTTTTCGATAATCATGCTTGTTCTGATTGTAATAAATTTAGGGAAAGCATTGATTTGAAATTTGCTAGGTTATTAGATCATAATGATAGCATAGTAAAGGACTTACAACTATGCATATAAGCCAATAGAGTTCTAAAACAAAATGAGCATAGTTACAAAGAAAAGATAGACCTTTTGAACAAACAGCTTAGGGAAATCGAGGTAGTAGCCTTTAACCAAGCTAATGACATTAGGTACTATCTTAACTCCCTAGAAGAAACTAAGAAACAAAAAGCAGTTTTAGAAGTAGAAGTTAATTCATTAAAGCAAAAACTGCATAGTTGGACAAAGTTCATCTCACATTAGAAGTTAATTCACACTTAGTGAGAGAACGTAACAATAGGGAGGGTTTGGGATATAAAGTGGTTCCACCACCACCTGAGACCTTGATGAATACTAAAAGTAAACCAATCAATAACAATCCAATCAAGGATCATATGGTGTCCACTCCTCTTGTAAGTGATCCAGATTCCACATGTAAATTAATGAACCTGGAACTAACAAACAGAGGCCACGTCAAAGGAAAAAGGTAAAATGCCTTGTGTTAATCTGGAAAAAGAGTTCGAAAAGGTTAATATAAAGTCTGGTTCAATCACAGTCAAATCTGAACCTAAAAAGACCATTAATGTTAACCAATCACGTGTTTCATGTCAAAGTCCAGGTAAAAGGCAAAGGATGTTAAAATGTTAAAACAATTAAATTATTAAACAAGATAAAACATCTAAACAAGAAGAGTCAAAACCCAAACAGAATAACATCACACGGGTGTCACACACGTCTCCACAAAAACAGTTAAATCGTAATGTTGAAAGCAGGTCATGCTACAACTGTGGAGAGTATGGACACATTGCATCTA
Source organism: Flaveria trinervia (assembly GCA_025506515.1). Taxonomy (NCBI): domain Eukaryota; kingdom Viridiplantae; phylum Streptophyta; class Magnoliopsida; order Asterales; family Asteraceae; genus Flaveria; species Flaveria trinervia. The sequence goes on along the minus strand of CM046448.1, from coordinate 95,983,246 downwards.
ACTGTCCTTACTATCAGACACCTAGGAAGAAAGTTGAACTTCAGGAACCAAAAACTAGTTCTTCTAAGAGGAGTTCAATGACTTCACCTAGAAGAGCTAGTGAACATAGAGTTCAACCCATTAGTCAGTCGTCTGTTTATCACAAACAAGCCTTACACAAAGCTGGTTTATGGAAAGAAAAATCAACCTCATTGTCTGATAATGAGAACAAGAAGACAACTGAGCTTCCCTCACCCTCTAAAGGTCAATGGGTTGAATTATGATGTGTGATGCCTCTGGGAAACCCAAGCCAGTAAAGGCTTGGGTCCCTAACCTGAACTAATGTTTTCAATTAAATGTGCAGGGTGTTCGCTATAGTGCTGAAACCACACGTGGATTGTCGATAGCTGAGCATCCAGGCACATGACTGGGAACAGGGCACTCTTATCAAACATCAAACAAATAAAAAAAGGCCATGTTTCATTTGCTGGAAACAAAGGAGGGTATATCACAGCTCAAGGGGAAGTGGGAAATCAGAAAGTAAAGTTTGACAAGGTAAATTACGTACAACAACTTCAAAATAACTTACTTTCTGTATCCTAAATTTGTGATAAAGGGTTTAAAGTAATATTTGATAACAAGAAGTGCTATGTCCTGAAAAAGGACTATGTGATCCTGGGGGACCAAGACTTAATGTCTGTCTCAAGATATAATGACCTTTAAGTCTTGGATCTATCAAAGGCCTCCACAACGGATCATCAAGTTCAGTGCTTCTTGTCAAAGGCTACTGAGAAGGACTCCATCTCTTAGCATCGGAGAATGGGACACATTAACCACGGAAGATGAATCACTTAATCCAGAATGACCTAGTGAGAGGAGTTAACGTCAAAAACTTCCAACTTCTGTATTTTTGTGTGGCGTGCAAGAAAGACAAACAGACAAAGAAGTCTCATAAGGAAAAGAAAGTTCATTCCATCGAACTTCCTCTTGAACTTCTTCACATGGATCTGTTTGGTCCAGTAAGCACACGAAGCATTGCAGGCGACTTGTACTGCTATGTGATTACTGATGACTACTCAAGTTTTTCTTGGGTAATGTTTCTGAAATCCAAATTAGAAACATCTGAGTCATTCAAGGAATTAGTAACTACACTGGAATCCCTATACAAGCTAAAGGTCAGACAGGTACGCTCAGGCAATGGAACCAAGTTCAAGAATCAGTGGAATGAGGCTTTCTGCAAGGAAAAGGGAATTGTGCACCAGTTCACCTCTGCCTACACACCTCAGATGAACGGTGTTGCTAAAAAAAGAATCACAGCTTGATAGAGACAGCACGGACAATGCTAGCAGACTCGAAACTTCCTATCCAATTCTGGAATGAGGCAGTGGCAAATGCGTGTTACACGCTAAATCGAGTTCTGGTAGTTAAACGCCATGGCAAGACTTGTTACGAGTTACTACAATGACGTAAACCTAATCTAGAGTATCTCGAACCATTTGGCGCACCGTGCACACTATTGAAGAAAAATCAGGAGGGAAAATTCAACGAGCAGGTTGAAGAAGGTATCTTTCTAGGATACAACATACCGAATAAGAGAGTTTACAACAACTCATCGGGTCAAGTAGAAGTGTGGTGTAACGTGGACGTTCAAAGATGCACCACCCCACCTGCTGGAAAAGGACCCGCCTTCTTTTTCGACTATGATGGATTCTTCAAGTCCTTCAACATTCCTCTCTTCACTTCTGACGATGAATTGGCAACCAAAATGATGTTTGATGTCTTAAACACACCATCACAAGACGTCACATCATCTGGTTCACAAGGTGAATCGTCTAACCAGTCAGGGAGAGCACTCGTGGGAAGTGACTCGTCCTTTGAAGATAAAGATGTGGAGAATGACCAGAACAATCAGGAGGAAAAGGTTCCCATTCTTGCAAGTCCACAAGCATCTAACATTGATGTCTCTGCGTCTTCAGAACCTCAAACTCTACTGCCTCAGATACAGAACCCAACGTTCATAATCTTGATTCTAAGGTAGTTGTTCCCACCACTCCTAGATCACGCCTAAATGTCTATCATCCCCTGGACAATGTTATTGGGGATGTCAGATCAGGAGTGCAAACACGAAATCAGCTATATTCAGCTGATTATGCCTTGGTAATAGAAAAATGATACCTTCATGAAGGTGCATACCATTGTTTTGTGTCTCAGTTTGAGCGAAAATACCTCAGTGAAGCCTTGAATGATGAGGCATGGGTGAGTGCCATGCAAGAAGAACTTCTTCAGTTCAAGAAGTTAGGTGTATGGACACTAGTTGATAGACCTACAGGTGCTAAAGTCATTGGTACCAAATGGGCCTTGAAGTGTAAGAAAGATGACCAAGGTGTCATCATCAGGAACAAGGCTCGACTTGTAGTTCAAGGATTTCGACAAGTCGAGGGAATAGATTACAATGAAGTATTTGCACCTGTGGCGAGAATGGAAGCAATCCGTATCTTCCTAGACTATGCCTCTTACATGAAGATTAAAGTCTATCAACTGGATGTAAAGAGTGCATTCCTTCATGGTGAAATACGGGAAATAGTGTACGTCGGTTAACCCGAGGGATTTGAGGATCCATATCATCGGGATAGGGTGTACAAACTCAACAAGGCTTTATACGGGCTTCATCAAGCTCCCAAATCCTAGTAGGAGAAACTCTCAACTCACCTTGTGAAACACGGACTTCGCAGAGGTATAATTGACTGCATATTGTTTATCAAAGAAAAGGATGGTGATCTGCTACTTGTTCAGATTTATGTTGATGACATAATCTTCGGTTCCAAGAACGAGGATTTATGTAAAGAGTTTGAAGCAATAATGAAGGCTGAGTTTGAAATGAGTGCCATGGGAGAAATGAAGTTCTTTCTCGGGTTACAGGTGGATCAGACACCAAAGGGAATATTTCTACATTAGACCAAGTATGTAGGAGATATTCTTAGTCAGTTTGACATGGAGAATGCTTCCGCAGCTGGGACTCCACTTGCTACAAACCATGATGTAGCACCCGACGAGAGAATAGTGATCTGGTTGATGCCACCATGTATAGAGAAATGATTGGATCTCTCATGTACCTCACTGCCTCAAGACTTGATATCATGTATGCAACATGTCTATGTTCAAGATATCAGGCGAAGCCAAAGGTTAACCATCTGATAGGGGTTAAAAGGATATTCTGTTATCTGAAGGGTACACCAACACTTGGGTTGTGGTATCCTCATGACGATGACTTTGAGCTTACGGCGTATAGTGACTCGGATTACGGTGGCTGCAAGATGAACTACAAGTCTACATCAGCAGGATGTCAATTCTTTAGGAGGAGATTAATGACCTGGCAGTGTAAGAAGAAGACATCGGTTGCTTTGTCAACCTGCGAAGCCGAATACGTTGCTGCAGCAAGTTGCTGTTCACAAATCATATGGATACAACAGCAAATGTAGGACTACGGTTTGCATTTCTCTTCTAATCCTATTTCTGTTGATAACTCTGCTGCAATTGCAGTAACTAAAAATCCAGTCCAACATCCTAAGACCAAACACATCGACATAAAATATCATTTTATACATGACTGTTTTGAAAAGAACCTAATCGATGTGGTTAAAATAAATACTAATTTTTAACGCGCTGACCTCTATACAAAGGCTTTTGATAAACCACGTTTTCTATATTTGTTAGTGGTCAACGGCTTTAAAAAGAAAAGTGATGTAGTTCCAGAAGATGACCATGCTTAGTCTGATGCATTTAGTCCATATTTCTTTTAATTTTATTTCTTTTATTTTATGTTTTAATTAAATTGATGTTATTTATTCACCTATTAAAATCCTAAAAACGCAAATCGTTTATGGTTTTAGAATTTTAGGGGGAGAATAGGTTTAGTTAACAACAATATAAATAAAAAAATAAAAAAACAAATAAAAACAAGGGAGGAGGAGAGAGTAGCTGATAGAAATCAAATTGTATTTGTGATACCGATTTAATAACTTTGGAAAATGATAGTACACAGGAACAAGCCATTTGGGATTTTGAAAAGATTAAATTGAAGTAGATGCGAAGTTCAAAGTATAAGTCTGTGTAGTCTGAGCAATATAAAAGGAAAAATGAAAGTAAAACTGGTTACTACTAAGATAACACAAAGAAAGTAGACCTAGAGGTTGTTAGACCGCTACATGATGTGTCGGTAGATTCAACACAATAGATGATTAGACCTCATTGGTGAATTTAATTCAAACTAAACTGTTCAACTGACTGTGGGCTCCCATCTTATCACTGGTTAACACAATAAGTTATTTCCAATAAAGGGTGACAAGCAAATAAACGCCACAAATGTGTGCGTATGACCACAAAAAGAGCAAAGCACGAAAAAAAGGTGAAAAATAGACGCAATCAAGCTAATAACCTATGCTGTTGGTGCGTTATGTGCAAAAGAAAAAATAAAAATGCTCTAACAAGAAGATAGGTTGTGTGCCTCTTTGCTGAGCGATGGCACTGACTTGAGGATAAGCATAACCTAGATATTCTAGAATTCATTGTTGTTTGCCGCCTCTCTGCTGTGCGATGGCACTGACCTGAGGCTTGGCTTCTCTTTGAAAGCTCTAAGAATAGTGTCTTCTTGTCAAAATACCCATAGACCGCTTAAAAATCTCCTGAGGAATGTTGATTACCACATAAGTGTGGGCTCCACAAATGTTGGTTGAAATAACATAACCTAATACATCACCAATCTGTGTCAAAAGTCTGTGTATGGATTTAAGAGGACAAGTATACTGACAATCATCATGGCTATAATTCTTGAAAGTCTAAATCAATATGGGGATCTAATAGTACTAGTATGATTTCCTAAACTTGCTAACGACTCTAGATGAAAACAAGAACAGAGCATCAAAAGGCTTTGATAACATGTCCTGAATGATTTGACGTACCTGTATGATTCCAAACTGAATCGGTTCACTTATGATCAAAATGAATTGAAGCTGCCCTTTCAGGAAATGAATCTTTTAGATTTCCATCTTAGAATTTCCAACTCACACAAAACCACAAAAACAAGTTTTAGTTTTGTATTTCAGTCCCTAGTTCTTTTATTTTGTTTAAATTTCATCAATTTAGTTTATTAAACATCAGACTATGCCATGGAATTCAATCTGGGATTTACTCACCTAAAAAGGTCATGTCTGAGGTGACCACACAAGTTTCCAAATGTGAAATGGGTCACGTCTGAGGTGGCAAAGTGTGTGTTTTGTTTAAAAGGATCACGACTGAGGTGATCAAAAGTTTTCAAAATTAAAATGATCATGTCTGAGATGATCGAATGCTCATAATGTTTAATCAAAAGATAATAGTGTGGAATGGTCATAAAGTCAAAATCATGAGTATGATCCATTCGCACGACTGGACCATGAGTATGGACCAGTCATACGATTGGAGGATACGAATGAGCCCAATCGCACAATTTACCCACACATATGGGACATACATGCGATTGGACCATTAGCATGGATAAAATTACACGATTGGATGACAAAAATGAGCCAATCGCGTGGATGAAGGTGACCGAATGACACAGTCGCACGACTGACTTCTAGTTGCACGACTGAAGGTGACCGACTATGCTAGTCGCACGACTGATCTTCAGTCGCACGAATCAACTATGCGACTGGGCTCAGTCGCACGACTGGATGAAACCCTAGTATAAATAGAGGGGGAGTCGGTCGCAGTCATTCATCACTCCCAAATCGCCCCAAATCGCATGAATATACCGTTACTCAGCCTGATTTTCATTTGATCATTCTAGACCATTGATTATTGCATACTGATGATTTGTAGTTACTATACAGGTAATGTACGGTGCAATCCATGAAAATGTACATCGATTCATGCCCAAAATCGACTGAATTGAACCTTAAAAAGAACTGAGACTTATCTTAACTAAGAAACTACTAAAACTAAGTCCACTATGAAATTAAAGGTTATTAAGTGTTCTGTCAGTCAAATGCGAGCCTAATGAGCCAAACCACGACGTCTAACATTAAAGTTTGCTCAAAATTTGATTTTGAATTGAACAATCAGTTGTCATGAGAATGGACAACCTGATGAACTTCAGTCGCACGACTGAGCGGGGCAAATGGCTAAACCGTACGACTAAACCATGCGTATAAGTTCAGTCGCACGACTGATGTAAACGTATGAGATAGCATACGTATGAGCCTAGTCGCATGCTCAGTCGTACGTATGAGGTCATTCGCATGACTAGATCTCAGTCGCACAGTTTCATTCGCACGACAGAACAGAAAATTTCAAGTTCAAATGAATCAAATTATTACTCATTGACGGACACTAATGTTTATTTGCATTGTGTAACAGATGGCTAGTCGTTGTACTATGAGCACGAAGCACAACATCTGTGCTCATCTGGATCTAACTTCCAGGAATGCAGCTGACTTCTCAGGCATTATTACCTTCCTACGGAGATCGAGGATCTTCCGTGACATCTCGACTCCGTGCACACCATACTACTCGGTTCAATAGGCCTTCTTGGAAGGCGCGGTTGTCGACAGGACCTCAGAGCCCCATCAAATCAGGAGCTCTATCTTTGGTTAGCCTATAAAGATCACTGAGGATGATCTCAGGACAGTATTAGAGTTTGGGGATGATGCTGACTGCCCTACCCGTCTACACCCACTGACAGTACGAGGTTGTTTCCTGTAGGCCAAGTACTCTAGGGACATCAACTCAGGTGTGCTCAACAAGAGCATCCTGTCCCCAGCTTAAGTACTTAGCCTATGTGCTACTCAAGTGCATTGCCTCACGGAAGGGGGGATTCGACGAGCTGTCCGATCAGATACAGAACGCTTATGTGGCGTTGGTGCTGAACCATCCGTTCAGCTTCTCCAGGATGATCGTCACCTACCTGGTGGAGAACATCGAGGCTGAGGGCAAGGAGAGCTTTTGCATGTACCCTCGATTTATGCAGATGATCATTGACCAAAAGCTCCCTTCGTTGCCAAAGGAGAAGGAGGATGCCATAGTGCTCGAGGTTATGGACGATACCACCTTGGGCGGATGATGGTATACATGGGGAAGCAAGTGAAACCCCCTGTGAGGCGGCTGTTTGGGCATCTGGCTCGTGAAGACTACGTGGCGTCGTCACGAAGGAAGTGGCGCCATGATGACAGTGACTCAGACACTAAGCAGATTGAGCTCCCAGCTGATGATTCTGATGATGATGATAGCGGTGACGGTGGAGATGCTGGCCCACCTAATCTAGGGCCACTACTACTGATATGACATCTCTATCATCCCCCGAGGAGGAGCAGAGACTGCGGGATTCCGTTAGGACTTCCGACTGGTAAGGAGGAGGAGTCGGATGAGGAGCCGTTGACTCGAACGGTGGGCAGCAAGGTGGTTGCCACCGAACGGGGGATTAGGGCGGTTGGTGAACGCCTGGGTGGGTCTGGGGAGACTATGACTGATCCAACCTACACCCAGATCAGCCTAGCATCCCAAGGGGAGCATCCACCTCGAGTGGTTCGAGGAAGAAACGGATGGCTTAGCCCCATGTGATGAAGACGAAGAGGAAGAGGATGACGTTTATCACCACCACCACCACTACCACCACTACCACCACTCCACCTACTACCACCACTACCACCATTCCACCTACCACCACTACTACCATGTCACCCACCACCACTACCACCACTACCACCACTCCACCTACCACCACCACTACCACTCCACCCATCATAACTACCCTACCATCCACACATATCCCACCACCCATCTTCTCTACATCGACCACTACCACCACCACTCATGGAGCCGGGACCTCATCACAGGTCCCACCTGCTTTTGGATCCTCTTACCCATCAGTTGGGTTGGAGGAGCAGCTGGCTAACCTTAACAGGTAGTACTGAAGCTGTGGCGACGGATGACTAGAGAGCTACTCAGCTTAATCAACTGATAGAGCTCAATGCCTCCTAGGCCCAGAGGATTGAGGCTCAAAGCCATGAGATCATAGAGCTAAGAGAGATGCAGACATCTTGTATAAATGATACAGGACTTAGAGGTTTAGAACAAGAAGCTCTTGTTAAGGCTCAAAGGATCCAAAGATGAGCCACTAAGGATCAGAGAAGGAGATGGAGATGATGGTGAAGATGATGACAATGATGATGATGATGATGATGATGATGATGGTGATCAAGGTGACAATATAGAGGGAGGTGATGATGTTGATGCAGGTGATGATGATGATGAAGGAGAAGGAGATACATCTGCTACGGGTGCCACATCAGCAAGTGAAAGGAGGACCAAGAAAGCTCAAGACAAAGGTGCCTCTACATCAGCCCCGTCAGTAGAGGAACACATGATACAAGACAAGAGTAATGCATAGTTGTTTTTGTCATTTAAAATCATATGTATTTGAATATTGTATCAGACTAATGTACATAATGTTTATATTTTGTTAATGTGTTTTTGTTTTGATTATTGACTAATGGTTGATGTGTTACATGTTTTTAAATCAAGCAGATCCAAATTTTCAAAGAGATGAATACGACATTGCTCCCCTTCAGCAGATCAAGACTCAACTCATAATGATTCTTGATCTGCAAGGGATAGTCAGGAGATCTGTGAGTTACACTCCTAAAGAAGGAGAAATAATTAATGATCTCACTGATGAGCAATTGGCCAAAATGTTCAGACTCAATCCTGATGAGATCGTGAAGGATGCTCCTACGGTAAATGTGGAAAGTGACAATGAGCTACATGACATAAACGAGATAGAATTGAAAATGTCACAGCCCAACATTATCCAGAGTATACTAACAATGAAGGAAATGTAGTTCCCAATCTGGGAGACACCCTGGTCAGTGATACATTTGAAACTCTGGATAAAATGGAGGAGGAGTCTGAGAAGGACATTAAGAAAGCCCAAGCCTCAGATGCTGATGTCAACATCAGAAAGGCTGAATGGGTAGCATGTTTTGCAGAACTCAGAGCCCTATGTAGTGCTCCAAAGTCAACTGTCTACTCCAAACTCTATAAAGTGAAGAAGCATCACAAGGTGTTAGGCAAAATTATAGTGTGGGCCTATTTTAAAGATCTTAAAGTTTATGCTGTTAAAAGAGAGAAAGGGATCAAGTACTTCAGATTCCCACACGATCTGAAGACTCTTCCGGGTTTTGAGCTTAACCAGCTAGCAAAGTTGAAGTTGCTATACGCTGACCCTCGTAAGATGTCAGGCTGGTTTGAAGCTGCTTTAAAGAGAGGGTACCATACTTGGTGGGTCAACTTCAAACCTCAACAACCAACAAGGTATATCAGAAGATCTGAAGTTAATGCCATTACTGGACAGTGAAAAGTAGTTTTGAAGTGGAGTCCTTCGCGAATGATGTCAAGAATCCATTTACGGGAAATGCCACAGGACTTCACTCCACACTTCAAGTGGTGGTACTATGATTGGAGAACAGGTGAGGCGGTCATAGTGCTGAACAGAAATGGAAATATGGAAACTATCAGGGTATTTGACCCCATGTGGCTCACTAACTTGTCTGCTGATGATGTTTACACCTTATACAAGTGGCCACTGTTCTATGATGCGCAAGATATTGTACAATCCCTCCAATTCCAAAACGTGATCAGACTCTGCATTGCATTTGAAATACTTGTAGGAGTTACAAGAGAGGAGAATTACAAGTAATATAAGGAGCTTATGAAGAATGTAAGATAGTAGATGAACCTAGGTCCAAGGGGGAGTTTGTAGATACATGTGTACCTAGTTCATTAACTTAATGTAAAATGTCTTCATTGTCTTACACATATGTAATTGAATGGGTACTTAATGAAATACAATGTATGATTGTGCTTATAATGTTTAATATTTCATTAATTAGTAGTTTAACGCTTATTGAGCTGACTATATAGGTTTGTGGTTGTTTGAATTAATCTTAGTAATAAAATGATTAATAAATATATTCAAACATAGTAATATGAAGTTCTTATGCGAATGGCCCATGCTAATGGACCATACACATGATCAAGTTCATGCGAATGACTCAGTTGCACGACTGAACCAGGAGACTGGATCAGTCGCACGAGTGTAACATGAGATTAACTCAGTCACACGACTGAACACTCAGTCGTACGAATGGATCAACCGCATGGCTCAATCGCACGACTGAACCATGTTAATGGTTCAGTCGCCCGAATGAGAAACCCTAACCTATAAATACCACTTAATTCATGGAAAAACATAAGAATTCAGAGCACTTCGAATACATACGGACCCTAGCCATCCAGAGACCTCTAAGAACCTGTTCCAAGTTTATAGATCGCACTAGATCGATTCCAAATCGTTCTTAACATTTATATTCAATCTACAATTGTTTCTACATGCGTTCTCACTGATTAGATCTCTAATCAAATAGGATTCCGCATTATTTGATTCGGTATACACATTTATGAGTTAGTATTTTGTTCAATACACGATCCTAACATAAAGTTTGGTTTACTAGAAACGTACCTGACACAACATCAGGGTCCGTCCAAGCCTCCTCCTACATCATCGTGAATGCTCTGGCGCTCGCCCTTGGTCCTTCACCCCCAGTCTTCTTCACTCCCGAACCATCAACCCTCGACTTCTTACAGTCTCTACTCATGTGATCCTCTCCACCACAGTTGAAACATTTCCCTGCTTTGCATTCCTTGCCATATGACCAGGCTTCCCACATTTGAAGCACATGTTCAATCCCCACCTACACTCGCCATTATGCTCCTTCCCACATTTGCTGCATCTCTTTACTCCCACACCGGATGTGACCACACGCGGTCATCTACCCGTGCCTTCTTGTACCCGTCGGGGAACCACCCCGACCAAACCTTTTTCCATTCCAATTCTAGTCACCACCACCTTTCTTGCTCCCTTCAGCCACCACCACAGTTCTCTCATCATACAACCTCCCTGCCAAATCAACCACCGACCTAAACGTGCTCGGCCGGGCGGCGATCATGTGCCTACGGATATCCGTCGGCAAGCCCTGAATATACCTCTTGATCTTTCGTGATAGAGGCATCACCTAATCCGGAACCAGCCGTGCCATTTCGTTAAACCTGGTGGTGTATTGCTGATGTGTCATTGTTCCCGCCTTCAGCTGCAGGAACTCCCTTTCAACTTTGTCCATCTCATGATGAGGACAAAACTCTTCAATCACCAGTATCTTCAACTCCGGCCATCTCATTCTTCCGATAGCCCGACTACCCTCAGCTTGGACAATATTATCCCACCAGCATAACGCTGAGTCCATGAAAGAGTGGGCAGCAAACTTCACTTTCTGATCCTCCTGGCACTCGATGATGTTCAGAACAACTTCCATTTCTCTCACCCACCGGTGAGCCACAACAGCAGTGCCATTACCATCAAAAGTAAGGGGTTGCATTGTTGAAACGCCCTGTAGTTACAGCCTTGTGCCACCTCCGGTGCAGGCTCTTCTTCTTCCTCTTCTTCTTCATCATCAGACTGAACTATCTTAGTCTCAGGCTGTCTTCTTTCGCCCGTAGGTCTACTTCTTTCCTTCCTTTCTCCTTCCCTCACAGCCTTGATAACTTTGGTCACCACAGATGGTAAGATTGTCTGCATGACCTGCTGAACTTCTTCCACAACAGCCTCTTTTACCGAGGCTCTTAGATTGGCGCTCTCATCTCTGCCCTCCGGATGAGGGGTCTTGGGTTCTTTATGAACCACCTTTTCGGCTTTAGGCCTTCCTCTCGTAGTCCATGTTTCAGCACCACGACCTCCACCACGTGAAGCTTTAGATGATCTACCACTGGCCATCCTCAACACACACTGAAAGATTCAAACACCAACATAGTCATTCAAGGGAACAGTTCAGTTTATGTCAAGTATAGTAAGTCCCTAATTACAGTGGCTAGTTGTGATTAGCCACTTACTTTACTCGTCATACCCCAAGCATTACCTATCCTGACTAAATCAGTATCTAAATCTACACACAACACAATAACCACACAACATGCGCACGTAATACCGGTTAATCATTAAGAATTTACCTGATGGCACGTAGCTACTCGGACTGGCATCCCTACCCTTTTCGTCCTATTTTCAGTTTAGGCTTATATTGAAAATTTACCCGTTTCACTTAAACTTTGGCTCTGATACCAACTTGTAAGGCCTCGTTCCCGAGACGCTCACAACTGGTCAATCATTGCACATAAAAAATATATTTACATTTATACTTCATAAAACATCGCAGCGGAACATTAAAATAACTTTTAATTTTATTAGGGATGCTTTTGCAAAATAATACAACATTCATTATACAATATCATTTGTTCACATTACAATACAAAAACATTAAACAAAAGAATGTCATCCAAAAGAGCCAAGTAGCCGCCCCATGCCATCATCAGTAACTTTACCTGCCAACTGGAAAAATGCATGAAAAGTCAGCGTTGCTGAGTGAGTTCTAGTTTTAACATAAAACATACTTTAAATTCATTAAAACCGATCTTTACTTTTGCATGTTATCACACATCATACGTACACATAGATAATATTATTCGTTCATTCATCGTACGTCATTATCATTCACTTTCGTTACTTTCATTCACATCCATTCATACTTTATTACTTTCGTTCGTACGTTCATTACATTCGTTGACATGTACAATACCCCAAACATTGTGCACGAAGCTGGTTACTGTGCCTGAGCCTTTCATAGACCTCGAACATTATGCACGAAGCTGACTCCAATACCTAGGGCAAGTACATTCACCACTTATCTTTTCTTTTTCATTCTGAATCAATGCCATATGCTATACCCCGAACATTATGCACGAAGCTAGTTATTAGGCCTGAGGCCTTTCATAGACCTCAAACATTATGCATGAAGCTGACTCCAGTACATAGGGCAAGTACATTCACCATTTATCTTTTCTCTTTCATTCCGGATCAATGCCATATGCTATACCCCAAACATTGTGCACGAAGCTGGTTACTGGGCCTGAGGTCTTTCATAGACCTCGAACATTATGCACGAAGCTAACTCTAGTACCTAGGGCAAGCGGCAAGGATCCATACATATGGTCAATCAAAAGGATTGGACCCAAGTCTGCATCATTCTGGGCTAGCTTACCCGCACACAGTTGAGCTAAAACCCTTCATTGGGTGTGAACCTCCATACATTTGCTTGCAAGCCTTTCTTACTTTCATTCATTCATTAATGCATGCATTCATTCATTACGTTTCTCTTTTTATTATCTCCACTTTACGTTACATAATACTTTCATTCATTCATTAACATTCAACGTAAAGCCATGGGAAAATAATTATACATAACAAGGAACACAAACATAAACAGTCAACATCATCATACCGCGCATCATACATACATAACATACATCATACATACCATCATGCATAAGCATCAATCATACATCATAACATGCCCATCATAACATCTATGACCTCAAAAAGTCAACTTACATAACCCAGGGAACCTCCCAAGTCAGAGCCTACATACACTTTTTGTCCAAAAAGTCAGAAATTATTCTAACTATTCATCCGCATTTGCCTTTTTGTTTATCCGCATTTTGTTTTGTTCTTCTGAATATCTTTTTACTCATCCGCATTTCCTTTGTTCATCCGTATGTCCTTTGTTCATCCGCATTTCCTTTGTTCATCCGCATTTCCTTTGTTCATCCAAAATTCCTTTGTTCATTCGCATTTCTTTTACTCATCCGCATTTGTTCATCCGCATTAACTTTGTTCGTCTGCATTTCCTCAGTCGCATGAACTTACTCATCCGCATTTCTCTTACTTAGTGGTCAATGCTCATCCGCATTAACTGTTCATCCGTATTTCTCCAATACTTATCCGCATTGACTTACTTAGTGGTCAATGCTCATTCGTATTAACTGTTCAACCACATTTCTTTTGAACACTTGGCAGATTTTAAAACTTAGACATATGAGCCCTAAACATCAGATTTCAGTTCCCAAACACTATCTATCATTTTCTAAGCTTAAATCTTACATTCTAAGCCTTAGAAACACAACCATAACATCAACAAGCGTGAACATAGCAACAATCACACCATACCCGTAACATACCCACATTCAAACATTCGAGTATAAAACCCTAATTTTATAAAAAGTTCAATCATGCATATCCAGCCCCAAAATCAGTTAAAACATGTAAAAGAGGGGTTTTAGAACTCACCTTTGCAGCTCTTGAGTATTGGCTTCTTCCAAACCCATTTGCAATTGAGTTTCACCACCTAGAAACCCACTAAAAACATACAACCGAACACACACAACACACATAAGCATACACCCGAGGACATAATCGGTTAAGAACACCACAAAACCATGAATTCTTACATTGAATTCGAATTCTCAGCTTGTTCTTCTTCAAGACCCGAGAGTTCTGCTGCACTTTTTCTTTCTCTCCCTCTAAAATGCAGATCTGGATGTTGTAAGAGTAAAGTAGGCTTCCATGCCCACTTTACACCCACTTTCAAACCTTTGTGTCCTTTTGACACTTTTTACCCCTTAACTTGAGTAAAACATCTTTTTTTTTCTTTTTCTTCACTTTATTTTTTCTTTCTTTGACTTTAAAATAAACAACGGGGCGTTACAAGTAAGAATTGTAAGTAATAAAATAATGATATCAATTTTTAAAATTTTTGTTTTTAAAATTTATATGTTTTTTCCTAAAAAATAAATTTAACATTTCGTTTCCAAACAAACATGTTTAAAGTCATTTTTAAAATATTTCATATAATAAAAAAATTATATTGTTTTTGATATATTCTTTTTACAAAATTTGTTTCTCTAGATATAAACATTAATAAAAAGATATATTAATTAATTTTTTAATAATAATTTTAATAAAAAAGAATACATAATATAATTAGTACTTAATAGAGTTATTTAATGAGAGAGAAGCGATGAACTTTTCTTAAGAATAAATGTGATGTTGACATGTGACATCTCTAGTTGCTCTTTTATTATAACACTACATTCAGTAAACCCGTGTATTACACGGGTTGAATATAAAAATATTAAGTACAATGAAAATTTATTAATTATAAATTAATATTTAAAAATATTAAGTACAATGAAAACTTATTAATTAGAATTTGATATTTTAAAATAAGTTATGATTGAATCTTATTTATTATAAATAGAATGAAAAATTTATTTTCATTACAAAGGTGTTAAAAAAATTTCACATTTTAACATCAAATCCCAAATTTAATTATTTCTTATTTTTTAAAAATTTTGCTTTTATAAAACATCAATTATAAATATATATTGTATTTTGAAAAAGTTTAATGTTTTAGAAAGTTTTCTTGTTTTATAAAAATTTATTTCCTTTGAAATAACGTTAATAAAAAATATTTCTTATTTTATGAAAAAACTATTTTAATCTAAAATAAATTAAATAATACTATAGTAATTAATGTGATTATAAATAGGAGAGAGAAGCTAAAATTTTTGTAAGAATGAATATAGTTTTGCCATGTGACCCTTTGAGTTACCATTTTATTAGAGTACTAGCTTTAGTAAACTCGTGTACTACACGTGTTAAATAAATAATTATTAAATAGAATGAAAATTTATTAATTATAAATCGATATTCTAAAATAAGATATGATTAAAATCTTTCTTATAATAAATAAAATTAAATTTTTATTTCAAAACAAATGTTTTTAAAATATCATACTTAAAAACTTTCTTAATATAACTCTCAATTTTAATTATTTTTTGCTTATAAAAATTTTACTTATAAAACACTAATTATAAAATATTTTTATTTTAAAAAAAGTTGATGTTCTAAAATTTTTCTAATTTTATGAAAAATTATATCTTTTTACAATAACATTAGTAAAAAGATACCTTAATTTATTAAACAACTATTTTAATCTAAAAAATAAAAGATATTATTAATAATTAATGTGATTATTAAATTTAAGAGAGAAACGGGAAAAAAATGGTGAGAGTGAATATGATGTAGACATGTGTGCCTCCTAGATACCCATTTATTAGAGTAAGAAGATAAGAAGATTAGAGACGGTATTATGAGTTTCCTCTTGAGGGGTTGGCGGTACCCTCTCGCCTAGAAAACGGATAAATGAGGCCGATTAACATAACAACTATCATCAGAAGCAGGATTATACATTTGTCGTTCAATGAAAAACCAATTAGATTGGCAATTAATAAATTGTATAAATACGGGTAAAACACACATTATAATATATATTAAACACATTGGTTGGTGCCAACATGGAAGAAATAGTATTTTATGTTTTGGCCACAGATCCTTTGTTTTTACGCGTTCAGGCTCTTCATTTAAAATGACACGTTTCTTTCTGTATATAAACGTGTACGGTTCCCAGTTTTACCTCTACCACGTGCCTCCTATTTACATAAAGTACGACAAAAGCAAACTGAGAGAGAAAGAGGAGATGCAGATTATCAATGGCCAAGGCCATCACCAATCATATCGCTTGCTCCGTCTTTGCTTGGTACATGTTCTTTAAATATCTTTTTCTAATCTTCCAATTGTCACTCATCAAGCATGCTTTCTTTGATTTTAAGCTTTTAATAACAAATAGTTGTGCATCATCATCATCATCATCATCATCACTAATGTTTGAGGAGCAACAATGGCAAAAGCTCAAAATCTAAATCATTAGTTTTGGGAAATCAAATTTTTAGTTTGAAAGGGATCTTAAGCGAGTGCGCCTCTTGAAACCTGGTATGAACATATAACTTGAAAGAGCTTCCATGGTCTTGCGTATTCATATGGTGAAGTTAAAAGTTGTTAAAGTTGTTAATTGTGGTTGTTAGTACAGTCAAAGTCAATAGTCAATTATATTAGTATTAATAGTGGAGATTGTAATAATGTGGGTGTGTTCATAATTAGTTGAACTTTTCCTTCCCTCTTTGTAAAGAACTTTTAATCACTTTCGAGAACCCTTCTTTTTCTTGGTTCTCTGAGTGTTAATAGAAATTCAACCATTGTTACAATCTTGAATTTGTGAGTATGCATTAGTGGTATCAGAGCCATTGATCCTTGGATTTCAATCAATTGAATCAACAACAATCGTTTTTTTTCAAAATGATGAGACGGCAGATTCAAGGAAATTCGGATGGTGAAACGAGCAAAGGATCCAAATGTAAATTGAATCATAGCAGTTGAATGAGAGGATCAAAGAGAATGCAAAGGCTTTAGCAGATTTGGGAGACATTCTTACGGATCTTTCGATTCAAGTTTCTCAAATTGTTGCTAATCAAATGATGAAGAACGGGGAATTCTAAACAACTTCAGGTGATAAATCGGGTATGGTAGATGGAGGAAGTATGTTGAATTAGGGCTCATTGCATGATTCGGTTGTCTAAAATTGAGTTCCTAAAGTTCGAAAGTGAAGAACTTTCAGGATCGTTTAAGATCACTTAACACTTAGTTTTTCTCTCAAACTCACTTTGAACAACACTCGGATAAAGATAGAGTCAATAAGAGTTGATCACAATATAGCAAGTAATAAGGAACACAAGAAGTAATTTTCAAGGTACTTTTATATATTACTTCTCAACTCAAGTATTACAAGACTCTTACAAGCAGTGTGGAATGAGTTACAATGAGAACCTATATATAATACTACCAACAGTCGGATATACTTTGATACTAGCTGGGATCCTATAACTAAAGCCTATATACAAGACTATAGTTTAAGGTATCTCAAATAAAGTCTTATCTGAGATATGATAGTCAGGACATGTCCCTGACTTACCTTTTGTCACCAACTAAAGTTGGTAACATGTATTATCATAAAAGGTGAACAGTGGAATAAAGTATGGTTAACTACATGGCTCTTTAGGAAGAAGCCATGCAGTATCAGAGGTCTGCAACGGAGAGTCAGAGACAATACTTGTGTCCACTGGTTCATAGTAGTGTCTTCTGAAGGTTAAGTTGCTTCGGAAGAACAAGTACTTCCGAAGCCACTTATACATCAGAAGTGACTGCTTCTTCTAATGCTTGGTAACTTCTTCTTTTCTTTATACTTCAAAAGTAGTATTCTGATTGTCCTTTTAAGACTTGATCTTCAGAAGCATGCTCTTGACTTCGGAAGTAGAGTTCTATCTTCGGAAGTTGATCTTCCACTTAACCTTCGGAAGAACTCTACAACCTTCGGAAGTTCCATGTTAAGCTTCAGAAGCCCATGCATGTAGTACCAAAATTTTCTAAGTGAATTGGTTTTGGTTGCACCAGCCTTCTTCTTGATCTAACAAACTCCCCCTAGGCTGATGCTACCAAAACTTCATTTGTCTCTGCTTCTCAAAACTTTCAGCACCAAGGAGAGTAGATATTTATCTGTTTCCTTGTTCTTCCCTGATGTGGTGATAAGAGTTTGTACAAATCCTTGGTAGACAGGAAGTCCAGTCTATCACCTTGGATGACATGTACCCTCTGTTGTTGCCCTTTGAAAAGAGTTAGTTGATGGGAACTGTAATCATATTCCCATCTACCTATAGTTCCAATTCTGGACCCCCACCATCTGTAAAAAGGCAGCGCCCTTGGTGGAGATCTTTCCTTGTCTTCCTGTCTTCTCACTTCAACTCTTCTTCAATCTTGGCTTTTGCAATTAGCTCGGCTAGATGAAGACTGCTAAGATGATTTCTGATGAGTGCAACAGTTTTAGTGTTGGAGGGGTTGGAGAATGGCTTCTCTGCTAACTCAGCAATATCAAATCTGCTGGAGTGTAGCAGAGAGGTTGCATTAAGGCTGTTGACTTCGCCATTCTCCCTTTCCATAACAAAGTTGTGAGAAGTTTCATCGAACCTCCACTGGATTATCTTCTTTCTAGGCACAAGAGACTGACTGGGAATCTTGTCCTCTTTCTTGGTATCCAGTAGAGTCACCAGTTTCCTTCTAAGTTTCTTCTCTTTATCATTTAATGAATCTGAGTTGAGGCATAGAAGTCTAGCAGCCTGGTCCAATGTTCCTCTAGGCAAATCAAGGAATTTATCTCTTGTGAGGGAACATGAAGATCCATCAACATAGGTGATATTGATAGAGTCTTCTTCACATGAGACTTCGCTCAAGGTTGTGCAGTTGGTGAGCTTGGTCTTGTATGCCTTGAACTCCTCAAGAGAGAGATGTTAAGAAGGCTGAGGGGATGGTTTGGATGGTAGTTGGGTAGGTTGAGGTTTAGAGGTTCTAGAAAGTGTTTTTGGTTGAAGGATGGAAAGTTTAGGTGGTTGGGGTGATGAAGTGGATGTGGGTAAAGATGTGGGTTTAGGGGTGAAGGGTTCGGTTTTGATGGTGAAAGGTAGGGGGTGAGGATTTAGGTTGTGGTTGAGAGTTGTAGTGAAGGTCATCCCATTTACCCTTCTGTACATCTCTTTCTCTTTCCTAATCGGATGTTAGCCTTGAGTTCACTGACAAACTGTTGGAGTGTCTTCTCTGACATGGGACCCACCTACCTTCCAGAGAAGCCATAGGCCCGAAGATAGTCTTTCATCCAGGCCTTTTCACTAAGCTTTTTGGTTGCAGTGACCCTTGCTTCTTCCTCCTTCTTCTTCCTCTTCTTTGTCTTTTCTCTTGCAGCCTTCCTTCTTTCTTTCTCCATTTGATCCTGCTCTTTGTTGTAGAGCTAGAGGATCGTCTCATCGTTGTGTGGAGAGAGTTCTTGAAGATTAAAGCCTCTTGAGATTAGGAATTTTATCCTGTCTCTCCTCTGTTACAAGTCAGATTCCTTCTGTTCTTCTTTCTCTTTCTCTAATGCCAACCTGACTTCTTCTTCAAGTTTTAGCCGAGTTGCCTTTTCAAGATTCACCAACTCCTCTAGTGGTAACAAGAGTGTTTCTTCATTGGCAGCCCCTAATTTCATAAGCTGGTCAATGATCTCTTCTCTCTTCTTGTTGTTGACAGCCTCCTGATTGGCTGCAGCTGCTTTTGTACTAGCAGCTAGCAACTTCTCAGTAGAAAGTCTTCCTTTCTTCTTTAGTTTCTCAATCGTCTCCTCTTCTTGAAGCTTTTCCGCAGTCATCTTTCTTTTCCCTTTATCTTTTAAAAAGCCTGATTGTGGTGGTTCTTAGAGAGTGGATTCTGATTGTAAGAGAGGCAGAGAGGGTGTCTGAATGGAGTTAGATCCAGAGAATCCTCACTGTTCATCTCAAATGCCATTTCAAGGATTGCATCTGTGATGATCAGTTCCTCGGACATTTCGAACAGTCCTTCCGCAGCTTCCATTTTAGCTTTGGAAGATTCAGCTTGCTCTTCCGAGGCTTTAACTTCAGCTTTGGAAGTTGGAGGAGATGTAGATTCTGTCCTAATTGTTTCAGTTGCTGGGCCATCAGTCCCCATTTCCCTTTCGAATTGATTCTTGGTTCCATGTGGACCTTAGGTTGATCAAATTCTTCCACAGTGGTAGAAGGTGCAGTAAGCCTTTGAATCTCTTTAGCTCCAAAGTAAATCATTGCAGCATCAGGCTTGGCTGATCAGTGGAAGATCTCAACAAAAACTTGGTGAAGAGTCTGTAGAGATCGTTGAGCATCTTTGAGTCAATCTGAAGGATAACTTGAGATGACTCAGACACAGTGATGATAGGAGTAGAAGATGTTGAAGTTGAAGATTGGTTCTGTGGTTCCTCAGATGTTTATCTCTGAACATTCTCCCCCTTTTTGGTAGCATCATCTTGAGAGCTAGATGAGCTGGAGGAAAAAGTCAATGAGACTTGAACAGGTACATGCCTAATAGATCTCTCGATCTGTTTCTCAGCTAGTTTAGCCTTGAGATTATCAATCTCAAGTTGCTAAGTGGCGAACCTTTCTTCTAAAGTCCTAACCAAGGATTCAAGGTTTGAGACTTTAGATAGAAGGCCTTTAATGAGGAGTTGCATGCTTCCCTCATCTACTTTTGAAGAATCACGGGGAGATGAGGTAACATACCTAGTATGTTCAGCCTCACCACCAGATATGGTTTCTTGGCACCCTAGTTTCCCGTGCTTAATGATGTCTTTTTCAGAGTCATCAAAGGCTCGGTTGCCACAGATTCAGTCTCAGATATCTTACCACTATCCATAAGGTCCATTGAGGCACCTTTTGTAGTGGAAGCTGAATCTGCATGATTCCCCTCCACATCAATGGGACTCACCTCAGTTATGGGTTTGTGATGGGGGCTAGTGATAAGGGATTTCTTTGGGCTCTGTTGATCTTGGAGAAGGTGTTGTAGATCAACTTCATTGCTGTGGAGAGATGTTATCTCTTCATCAGTTTTAAAGAGAAGGCCAGTAAAAGATAGGGAGGTTAAGCCTACTGACCCAGGACCTTGGTCAATGTCTACAGGCATTGAGCCTTTGGTGGGGTTGTCCCTAGTTGGCTGCTTAGAAAGTGTAAATACTCATCCTGAGGGCTGTTGGTTTAGGTGTTAGGCTTCTGGGTTTGAGACTGTGGAGACTCAAAACCCATATTAAGGTCAAAAAAGAAGGATGGAGAGACCTCAGACTGAGTGGGAGCCTATGTTTTCGCTCTAGTCTTTTTGGATTGAACAGGAGGGGCTTGTTCTAACATAGTAGATTGAACAAGGGTTCGTTTGGGGCGTCTTTGGTATGTGATGGTGATGGGTGGAGAAGGCATTGTTGGCATTATGGTGGAGGTTACTGGTGTGGGTTCATCACCTGTGGGGTGAACAGGGATGTCACCAGGAGCTATGCGCTCAATAATACCTAGAAGCAGAGTAGTGTACCTTCCGGTGAAGTTGGTCACTTTCTTCAAAGTCTTGAAGATAGTAGGCTCATGTGAGGGACAGTTAGAGCAGCTACGCAGACAAGCATACTTTGGTCCAACTCATAGTTGATTATGTGTTGAATGAATCAGGGATACATAAAGAATGTCTCCCTTTGAAGATTCCTAATCAGATTGGTGAACACAAATCTTAAGTAATTAAATCGAGGCCTCTCACCAATCCATGAACTAAGCATCCTAGTTCATATGGGATGTGATCCCATCCCCCAGACTTGTTTGACAGGCAGTGGAGGACAATGTGCAGGAGGAACTTCCAGTTGTAGGAGAAGTTGAACTTGTAGACTGTCGACCTGCTTATGTCTCCACCATATCCCATTAGGATGTAAATGCTGTCTAAATCTTCCTTGGGGAATTCAGTAGGAGCTCTTTCATCATGAAGCTCTAGATGCTCCCTAATGAGTTGTTCAGTGATGATCAACTCCTGTCCACAAATGCTGGACCTCATACACGAATCCCATTTAGGGTTTCGGCTTGACCATTTCCCTAAAATATGGCCATTTGGTTAGAGTAAACAGTGGGGTTAACGGTAAGAGCTGTGTAGTAAGATGATTGGGTGAGAAAGGAGATGATTTCAGAGAAGTCAGCATCTCTTGATGAATTAGAAGTGCAACTTGGTTGTGTTGAGGGTTAAGTGTTATTGGAGAAAGGTGAATGCAGATGAAATTTGAGCTTGGGTACAGTTTGAGTGAAGAGAAATTTCTAGGACAGTAAAATTGCAAGTAAGAAGATGAAATTGAATAGTCGAGATTATTTAAAAGAGGCTTGAAAGGCGGTAATGGGGGTTAGGATAAGGTGATGTGATGTTTTAGTGGAAGAAATGACAGTGGTGGTAAGGTTAAAATCAGTTAAATAATCCGACATCATTAACAAAATCTTTGCTTTTTACAATGTGGGGCCCAATAAATTTACGTTACACAATGGAATCTTTCTTCTGAATGTAAAACATTTCCGAAGGTAATTTGTCTTCCGAAGGAAATTCTTACTTCCGAAGTAAAAACTTTGCTTCCGAAAGTTAGAATTGCTTTCTGAATGGAGAGTGTGTAGGCCTCGGAAGTAGATCTAATATGAAATCAATCGCTTCTTCCGAGACCAAAAACTCTTCCGAGAAGAAATTTATCTTTTGAGAAATTTTGCTTCGGAAGATATAAAAATAACTTCTGAGGGTTAATTTCTCTTCGGAAGGAATTTACATTTAGAAAATTTCAGAAAGACCTTTTGTAACAAGGCTTAAATTGTATTGACATAACACATACATATTTAAAAAGGTTTTTCAAAAGAGTTAGGCTAATCAATGTGTATCATCCCAATAGCTGTTATGAGATACTTAAATCTTTGTTCATCGAAAGCTTTGGTGAACAAATCAGCATATTGTTCATTTGAGTCGACTTTGATTAACTTAATTAGATTTTTCTCATGAATATCTCTAATGAAATGGTACCTGATGTCAATATGCTTTGTCTTGGAGTGCTTCACCAGATTTTTAGTAATGGAGATAGCACTGTTATTGTCAATATGGATAGGAGTACTCATAAAGTTGAATCCATAGTCTAACATCTGATTCTGAATCCATAGCTGTTGAGCACAACAGCTAGCAGCAGCAATGTATTCAGCTTCAGTAGTTGATGTAGAGACACAGGATTGTTTCTTGCATTGCCATGAGAAGATCCTTCCACCAAGAAATTGACATCCGCCTGATGTAGATTTCTTGTCAATATTGCAGCCGCTATAGTCACTGTCAGACTATCCATAGATATTGAAATCCTTGTTTCTGGGATACCACAAACCTAATTTAGGTGCTCCTTTGAGGTATCTTAGGATTCTCTTAACAGCAGCAAGATGAGACACCTTTGGAGCAGCCTGATATCTTGCACAAATGCATGTGGCAAACATGATATCAGGTCTACTGGTTGTGAGATACATTAGAGAACCAATAATTTCCCTATACTGATTTTGATTAGTATCCTCCCCCTCAAGGTCAGGACAAAGATTGTGGTTTCTGGGTATGGGTGTCTTGGCAGGCTTACAATCTTTCATTTCAAATCTTTCTAAGATGTCAGAGACATACTTAGATTGATTAATGAAAAACCCTTCCTTCATTTGCTTTACCTGAATTCCAAGGAAAAGTTTATTTTTCCTATAAAACTCATCTCAAACTTTTTCTTCATAATGCTCTCAAAGTCCATACACATTTGGTCATTTGAAGAACCAAATATGATGCTATCAACATAGACTTGAACAAGCAAAATGTCTTTTCTAGACTTTCTGATGAAGAGAGTCTTATTAATGGTACCTCTAGTGTAGCCATTCTTCAGAAGAAACTAAGACAGAGTCTCATACCATAGCCTAGGTGCTTGGTGTAGCCCATATAGAGCTTTATCCAATTTACACACATAGTTAGGGTGCCGTGGGTCTTCAAATCCTAGAGGTTGGCATACATAGACTTATTTATCTATATCCCCATATAGAAAGGCACACTTGACATCAAGTTGGTAGACAGTGAAGTCCTTAGATGCAGCATAAGCAAGGAAGATCTTAACTACCTCAAGTCTTGCAACAGGTGCAAATACATCAGTATAATCAATTCCTTCTTCTTGTGTGTATCCTTGAACTACAAGTCTTGCTTTATTCTTGATAATAAGCCCCTATCATCTCTCTTGTTTTTGAAAACCCATTTAATGCCTATTGGTACTTGACCAGATGGTAGCTGACATAGGTTCCATACCTTCTGTCTCTTGAATTGAAGCAACTCCTCTTGCATCGACTCAAGCCAGCTACTATCTTTCAAGCCATCTTCTACCTTCTTGGGTTCCATTTGGGATATAAAGCATGAGTACAAGCAGACATTCCTATGATGAGTCTGTCCTCTTGTTCTCACACCCTCAGTGACATCCCCTATGATCAGCAGATGAGTGTTATGAATCCTAAGGCGAGGAATCACTTCCAGTTGCAGAGATAGATCCAAGTTGGACATATTCTACTCAGGAACTAGAACACTCTATCCAACTGTTGTTTCAAAATCATTCAATGAGGACTGATTGAATGAGTGAGAAACATCATCAATGGTTGGCTGTGAAGTAGTATTAACAGTTTTCTATTCCTTCAAAACACTACTTCCTTCTGCCTGGTGTTGTGGTGGATCACCTGATGAGTTTTGAGGCTCAGCAAGTGATTCACTTGTTGAAGCTTCAATATTCCTTGATATGGTTAAACTATCATATCTGTGAATGGTGGAAGCTTGGTGTATTGCAGCACTTGGAGAATTTGGACTAGGTCTGGGTAGCTCAAACAGTTGATCAAAAGCAGCATCAGCATCATTTTGAGCACCTATTCCAACTGAAACATTCTCACAAGATGGTTTAGAATAGTTTGGAAACAATTCTAAATCAAAGATATGATCAGGGCCATTCCTCTTAACATAGGAGTTTGCTCATTAACAACTATATTGGATGACTTCTTAAATTGTTGATTTTTAATGTTGTATACTCTATAAGCTTTGGAGCTGGAAGAGTATCCAACAAAGATAGCATCATCCGACTTTTCAGCAAATTTTGCTAAGTTGTCTTTTGTGTTAAGTATGGTACACCTGCTACCAAAGGACCTTAGAAAGCCAATGAATGGTGGCCTCTTGTTCCATAGCTCATAAGGGGTTTTTCCATAGGGCTTAACTACAAGAACTATGTTTTGCACATAGCATGCAGTGCTGACTGCCTCTGCCCAGAATGTTAGAGGTAGTTTTGAATCAGCTAACATAGTTCGAGCAGCCTCCATAAGTGTCCTGTTCCTCCTCTCAGCAACACCGTTTTGTTGAGGAGTTCTGACAGCACTTATTTGGCAATCCCTTTTGAGTTACAGAATGAGTCAAGAACGAAGTTCTTAACTCAGTCCCTTAATCACTTCAAATTATTTTAACCTTGTGATCAATTTGATTTCTACTTTAAGAATAAAGATTTTAATGTTTCAGTAGTTTTATCTTTAGTTCTTAAAAAGAATACCCATGTGAATCTTGTAAAATCATCAACTATCACAAGGCAGTATGATTTCCTTCCAATTCTCATTATACATGTGGGACCAAAAAGATCCATGTGCAATAAGTGTAATGGATTAGTGATAGAGTTAACACATTTGGATTTGTGAGATGTCCTGTGTTGTTTCCCTTTCAGGCATGCAACACAGTTATCTTTGTAGAAAAACTCCTTTTTAGGCAAACCATGTACCAAGTTATTTTTAGCCAATTTATTCATTGTCTTAAAATTTACATGACACATACGTTTATGCCATAGTGTTGACTCATCACTATCAGCTTTGGAAAGAAAGTATGATACTTCACCCATTGGGGAAGCATTGTTCATATCCAGCTTGTACATATCCCCTTTCCTGGGAGATCTAAGAAGCACCAATTTTGGAGGAATTGTGATCCCTGGTTTGAGGATAATGCACTCATGTTCTGTGAAAAGCATTTGGTGCTTTTGATCACAGAATTGAGAAACACTTAACAGATTGTGTTCAAGCTGTTTGACAAAGTGAACTTTGTCAACCTTTAATTTACCATTGGTATGCTCCCTCTGCCAGAAATATATCCTCCAGCCTCACCTCCAAATTGGACAGGACCTCCATCATAGTTCTGAAACTATTGAAGGAGAGATCTGTTCCCTATCATATGCCTGGAGCATCCACTGTCTACAATCCAGACATTGTTGTTCTTGTCATATGGATGTCCATGCACATAAAATGAGATTGTTAGTTTTGTTTGGAAGCCCAACCTTGCTGTTCTTGGTTCTTCCAAAGATAATGACATAATTGAATCAAAAGATATGCTTGGGGTTCAATAGAGGTCTTTAAAGAAGAGGTTTGGGCTACAACATCTTCTTGATCTTCCAGTCCACCCTTTGGTTGATCTTGGAGGATGAGCTTGTTGAAGCTTTTGCAGCATGGCCTTCTTCCGAAGCTTCTTTCTTTTCAGAAAAAGCCTTCACCACCTTTTCTTCCGAAGCAGTTTTCTTCTGGGATGGTTTCAAGGGAGCTTTCTTGTTCTTCCGAACCTTAGTAGCTTTTGCTTCCGAAGCCATTTTCCCTTCAGAAGAAAAAGTTTCTTCCGAAAAAACCTTTCTTCCAAAACTAGCTTTCCCTTCTTCATCACTTGAACCGTTTGGAAAGGTCCAAATGTGAAACCTTCCTGACTCCTTCTTTTCTAACATTATTTTCATAATGTGTGCTTGTAGGATTGTAGTAGCAATCTTTTGCCATGTGGTTTTGCAGACCACACATTATGCATGCAATGTTAGTCTTTTGGGAAAGTGAGGGTTGTTGTTTCTTGGGCTTCTTCTCTTATCAGCAACTTTTCCTTCAACTTCTGATCCTTTGGCAGGATAGGAGTGCTGGTATTACACTCCTTTCCTGA
This sequence comes from Flaveria trinervia, assembly GCA_025506515.1. NCBI lineage: Eukaryota > Viridiplantae > Streptophyta > Magnoliopsida > Asterales > Asteraceae > Flaveria > Flaveria trinervia. The sequence continues at coordinate 95,956,008 of CM046448.1, read as the reverse complement.
ATCAGAAGTACTTAACACTTGGAATCCAGGTGAGATAAAGACACCTTTCTGCTTTGGGTCAATCTTCAGCTTGGACTAAGCCACTTTCTTGGCAATTCTTCTAGCAGCTTTAGCTCTGCTTCTTTTGGCCTTAGTGGTTAGGATTTGATCTTCACAGGAGGAGATGCGTACATCTACCTGTTCCTTCCCTGTGGTGGCTGCTATTGTTGCTTCATCCTTCAACTCTAGTGAGGAAGGGTCAATAGTTGGAACCTCTTGCTCCTCAGTACCACATCTAGGTTGTCTAATAGACTCATAGGAGTGTGGTGGAGCAATTTCATTGGTTCCCAACCCTTATTTGTTCTGATAATAGAGTTTGGAATGGGAGGATGATGCAAGAATAACTTGGAATATCTTCTCACAAATAGCATGCTTCCTGGCCTGAGCCTCAGCAGTGACAAGCTGGGCTTGAGCCTCAGATAATTTGGATATCAGATCTTTGATTTGAGTCTTGTAATTGGTGTGTTCATGTTTTAAAAGAGACATAGTTTTCTCTAACTCCTGAATTTTCTTTTGGTAGTCAGATTCAACTCTCTTAAAATCAGATTTTAAAATATTTAAAGACTCAATATTAGATCTGATTTCCATATTGTAATCCTGATAAAGTTTAACTTTAGCTATACAGGCTGGAGTACAGAGATGTTCATATACCTGGGAATCGTTTGTTCCGGCCTTGAGAGCTTGAGCAGGAGTCACATCATGTACCATGAAGCTCCAGTCAACTTCTTGAGCTATTGCAGCTGTTTCAGTTGACTTTTCAGCGGGCTTTGAGGTTAAGGGATGTGTGGAGGCCTGTGGGGTTCCCGGATTGGTCTTGGGAGCCTTGCATTCCCTCGCAAAGTGACCGAGTTGGTTATAATTGTAACACTTATGCTCTGATACCAATTGTAGAATCGGTTAAGGTCATGCAATCAAGAGCCTAAAATGCTCTGATACCAATTGTAGGATCGGTTAAGGTCACTTAACACATAGTTTTTCTCTCAAACTCACTTTGAACAACACTCGGATAAAGATAGAATCAATAAGAGTTTATCACAATATAGAAAGTAATAAGGAACACAAGAAGTAATTTTCAAGGTACTTTTATATATTGCTTCTCAACTCAAGTATTACAAGGCTCTTACAAGAAGTGTGGAATGAGTTACAATGCGAACCTATATATAATACTACCTACAGCCGGATATACTGTGATACCAGCTGGGATCCTATAACTAAAGCCTATACTACAAGACTATAAATAAGGTATCTTGGATAAAGTCTTTTCTGAGATATGGTAGTCAGGACATGTCCCTGAATTACCTTTTGTCACCAACTAAAGTTGGTAACATGTACTATCATAAAAAGTGAACAGTGGAATAAAGTATGGTCAACTACATGGCTCTTTAGGAGGAAGCCATGCAGTATCAGAGGTCTGAAGCGGAGTGGCAGAGACTATACTTGTGTCCACTGGTTCATAGCAGTGTCTTCCGAAGGTTAAGTGGCTTCGGAAAAACAAGTACTTCCAAAGCCACTTATACTTCGAAGAGAATGCTTCTTCTAATGCTTGGGAACTTCTTCTTTTCTTTATTCTTCAGAAGTAGTCTTCTGATTGTCCTCTTAAGACTTGATCTTCGAAAGCATGCTCTTGACTTCGGAAGTAGAGTTCTATCTTCGAAAGTTGATCTTCCACTTAACCTTCGGAAGAACTATACAACCTTCGAAAGTTCCATGCTAAGCTTCGGAAGCCCTTGCATGTAGTACCAAAATTGTCTAACTGAATTGGATTTGGTTGCACCAGCCTTCTTCTTGATCTAACAGAACTCAATTCTTGGCTATTTCGAGTAGAGCAATTTTTTCAGTTGGATAAGATTTCCAACGTGGCGAAGGTGAAATTAGCTGCAATTCATTTTGAAGATAAGGCGCTTTAATGGTTTCAATCTCTTCTTAGTCATAGAGGAGAAGTTTTGTTGAGTTGGGTAGAGTTAAACAACAAGTTGATGGTACGTTTTGGAAAGTTGTACGATGATCCAATGACGGAGATGAAGAATTTACGACAAACTGGTTCAGTTCAGGAGTATCATGATGCTTTCGATGCTATTGTCAGCACATTGAAGCTACCGGCGGTCTATGTTTTAAGTTGTTCTATCGCCGGATTGGAAGAGGAAATACAGTTGCAGGTAAGGATGTTAATGCTTCTAGTGTTCAACAAGATTTTTGTTTGGCAAAACTACAAGAAGCTACAATTAAAGCTAAGAAACTTAAATTCTCAACCAAGCAACCTTTGTTACCAACTCCAAATACTAATAAGGCATTAGTGCCTTTTACATGACCTACAGAAGTTTAAAAGGTATATATTAATAGAAGAACATTAACACAAGGGAATATGATGATAGAAGGGCCAAAGGGTTGTATTTTACTTGTGATGAAAGATATACTCCTAGGCATGTATGCAAGGGAAAGAGACCTCAATTTTAACATATTAAGGTGGAGTTGTTAGATGAAATTGAAGATCCTGAATTAGAGACTCCCCAAGTGGAGATTACCCAAATTTTAGTAAATGCTTTAGATGGAGATGATAAGTTCCCATCACTCAGGGTTACGGGTCATTTTGGAAAGACAGAATTGCAAATTCTTATGGATACAGGTAGTTCCCATAATTTCTTAGACCCTACATTGGCTTTGCAACTAGGATGTAGCCTAACAAATATATTAGCAATGCTGGTTAAAGTAGCTGATGGTGGAATCATGGTATGTGATAAGGTGGTAGAAGGCTTTAAATGGATGATGCAGGGCGTTGTTTTTGACGTTGATGTGTATGTGATGCCATTAGGGGGATGTGATGTGGTTTTGGGTGTTCAATGGTTTACTACTCTTGGAAGTATCAAGATGAATTACAAAGATAAAACTGTGGAGTTCAAATACCAAGGACAAAAAATGGTATTGAGGGGTAAACAAGGCAAAAGATTACCTACTCTTTCCAAAAGAGGTTTGCAGAAAGTATCACAACAAAGAGGTTTACCGTAGGCGTTTTGGGTCATCCTTTCGGCCCAAAAACGGCTTATTTTATGAGTTATTTTAATTTTTGTCTTATTTTTATATTTTGTTGGACTTTGCATTTGGACCAGTTTTTGGCTCGCTTATTTTTTGTGGCCCATTCGACTTTTGCTTTGTTTCGTTATATGCATGTAAGAGATTGAAGAAATATTATTGAAGTTTATGAAAATCTTTTTTTCTCTCTATCACAGTGTGTGTTAATGTAAGATCCTGATTATCGGCATTCTTTGTGAATCAACGATAGTTAGAAATTGTTCATGGCATTCTTGTTGAATTAACAGGCTCAGTTACTTATCATTCTGTTTCAGACTGCATCATATTGTGTTAGGAGTTGGTGTGGTTTTAGATGCAGGTGAAACATATGATATACCTCGAGTCTTCATCTTCTGAGTAGCTATACTCTCAAGTATCATCCTGGCATCCTTTTTGCTTGTTGTTTTCTTTGTTGATTCTCATGCCTTCTACTTTGATGATATTATCTTACTTTGTACACCACTTAAAAATTTATATACTATCTTTTTATGCTCCATTTTAATGGCCAATCTTTGATGTACCAGCACTAATTTAATGAGCTTGGGCTCATGCTAAGTTTTTGTCGTTTATCGTCTTCCTTGAAAACTTTTTCTCAACCACTAATTTGTCACTCATCTGTGGGTATTTCCTTCTTAAGCTCAGGATTGATTGGTGCCTTTTCATAAGAAGAGGACGTAGCTCAAGGACACGGATCTTGAGCTTATTGGATTTTGTAATCAATATATGGGCAAGAATATGGGTTGCAAGAGGTCCATGCTTTTGGTACTGTACATTGGATCTCGAGCTTATTAGTGCCTTTACATGAGTTGGTGAAAAGGTCCATGCTTTTGGTACTGTACATAGAGGCCTTGAGTCTATGCTTTCTACTTTATATACTTAATCCTTTTTCTAATATATTAGGATGTGAGCTATGGCATGTCATAGTCACCTGTCAAAAGGCAATCTGCCTTTTGACTTTACATTTGATTTGTTTGTTGTCTAGTCTTATGTATCCAGCTGACCTTTAAAGTATGGCTGGCTGTTCAATGTAGTATATGTATCTCAAACACTTGTAACTTTTGATTCATGCTTTGTAACACTCTGTAATAGAACTTGAGAAGCAACATACAACATTCTTGAAACCAAATTACTTGTGTTGTTTTCCATCTTGTTCTGTCTCTAAATTACTTGTGTTCTTAGTATAATTCATTGCTAGTTAACCAGTTCCCTATTTGATTTGCTAAGTGTTCTAAAGAGCTCTCCTCATTGCGTTGTTATGTTGTAAATGCATACCCCTTCAAACGGTACTGCATTTGGTATCAAAGCATATCAGGCTCTTGATATAAGATCTCACCATCTTAAGATCCCTCTCACACACAAAACACTTAACAACTCAAATGGCAGTTATCTCTAAGGCTGATATGGAAACTAGAACTATGACCAAGTCTCCAGTGATCACTCCTGAAGACTTTGATACTTGGTGTGAAATAATAGAAGGCTTTATCAAGTCTCAAGACTCCAGGATGTGGGACTCAGTTGTTCAAGGACCTTTCATACCATGCACCACTTCTGCTGATGATGACATAAAAAGAATAAAGATTGATCTAAAGGCCATGACAGCCAATAAAACTGCTCTTCCAAACTCCATCTACAGAGGCTTCAAGAAGTGCAATATTGCCAAGCAACTATAGGATGCATCGAAGCTCATGTATGAAGGATCAAATGAAGCAAAGGAGAACAAGAAGGATCTCCAGAAGAAGAAATTTGAAAACTTCACCTTCAAGGTAGGTGAAACCATAACTCAATAATACTTCAGGTATGTTGAGATTGTGGATACTCTAATGGATGTTGGAGTAACTCTTGAGAATAGGGACATTGTAAGGAAGTTTATGTCCACTCTTCCTAGATAATGGACACATTACTATGTTGTTATCAAGTGGACTGAGAACCTTATGACTCTTGCTCTTACAGAGTTGTATGGTATTCTCAGTGGATACTAGATGGAGATGAACATGCAAAGCTCATCTGGTAACTCCAGCAATCAACTGAGTTCAGCCCTCCATGTGGTTGAAAAGGATAGCTTTGAGCCTCTACATCATCTCATATGCTACCCTGAAAACTCACAAAATGGTCCATTCATCACCTTCCCAGAGACTCCCAGAGAAAGCTACACTCAAGGAAGTACATTCCAAGAGACAAGTTCTTTTCATGCTTTTGTCTCTGCTGATGAATCCTTAGGCAATTTTATTTTCACCCTTGAAGACTTGGACTGTATCCATCCAGATGATCTGGAGTATATGGAGATAGTTCAGCAAATGGCTCTTCTCACTCACAGAGCCAAGAAGTTCTATAAGCGGACAGGGAGAAAGTTTCCCAACAATACAACTAGTGGAAATTTTAGACTGGATAAAAGCAGGTGAAGTGTTACAACTGTAACCAGATGGGACACTTTGCCAGAGAGTGTAAGGAACCAAGAACAAATGGTGGCAAGACTCAAACCAGACCAAACTACACTGAGAGAGCCCCCCCAGAATGAGAAGCTAAAGCAACAACTTGCAGTTGTGTAACACCCGTATATTTTCTTTGAAGCTGACGAAAGAAGAAAAAGAAATAAAGTCCAAAGTCGGGGGACCAAACTTTCCAAAACATGAGAAAGTTTGGATGAGTGGGGATAAGAGGGGAGGGCATCCCACACCCTCGCCCACACTCACAAAATTCTACACAAAGGAGTGGAGAAGAAGAAAAGGGAGAAAAAGCTTGGTTCGAGTGGATTCGAGCTTGAAAATCAAAGTGTAACGGGTCTAATCGAAGCTCTACTTTTTGGTATTGTTTGTGTGAGTTCTAGGACCCCTTTTTACTTGTTTTCAACTGATTTAGGGCTGGAACACATAGTGAAAACCCTTTTTTGAAATGTGTGTGTTTGACCCGTGTGTATGCATTTGTGTGAGATGTGTTTGGAGTTTGTTTCCGGGCTTGTGTGTGCTTGAATGGTGTTGTGGTATGCATTTGAAAGGTTTAGGATGGTTGATTTGGGCTTAGAATGTGTTTGGAAGAGCTTGGAGATCAAAAATGGCAGATTGGGTTCGGGTTGAACTGCATTTTGCACCAGTTAGGGCTATATGACCGAATGGCATGCGACTAAAGGCCATACGAACGAAAGGAAGGTGACTGAGGTTCATACGCATGCCAGTCGTGTGACTGAGGTTCATACGCATGCAAGTTGTGCGACTAAAGGTCATTCGCATGGCGAGTCATGCGACTGAGGTCCATACGCCTAGGTTTCATCCGCATTGGTTTATTCGCATAGGTGTTCATCCGCATTAGTCCAATCGCATGGGGTTCCATTGGCATGGGTGTTAATTTGTACATTATCCATTCATATGATGTGCAGTCGCCTGGAAGCCATGCGACTGAAGGGTGCCCATATGCCCAAGTAAGGCTGGTGTACTCGAGGAAAACGTAGTTTATAACTGACTTTCGGGGGAAAGTGCAGATGTAAGTTTTGATGTTGAAGGTTCCCATAAGTTCATGTAAGATGGTTGTTGTGGCCTTAGAGGTTATGTTGGGCATGATGTTCATGGTGTATGATGTTGTATGATTATGTTTGATGTATGTTATGTATGTATGATGTTGCCTTGTATGATGATGACTGTGTATGATGATGTTCCTTTTATTATTTATGATTATTTTCCCTTGGCTTTACATTAAATGTTAACGAATGAAATGAAAGTATTATGTAACGTTAAGTGGAAGATAATGAAAGAGGAAAATGATGAATGAATGCATGCATTAATGAAAGATGAAAGTAAAGAAAGTCTTGCAAGCCTTGTATGTCGAGACATGCCCCATTGTAAGGTGTTAGCCCAACGGTGTGTGGGTTCGCTACCCCGGGAGGATGCACATCGGGGTCTTTCTTTGTAATTGACCATTTGTATGGAACCATTGTTGGTTTCCTTCGGTATTGTGGCAAGTGGTGCTGTGAACCGTAATGGAAAGTTTATGATAGGCTTCGCCCCAGTACCATCGAACGGAAGGGCATAGCATATGACAATGGTACACCTGAACTTTATCTTAGGTGCTGTGGCCAGAGATGCGGTGTACCGTAATAGAAGGTCTATGATAGGCTTCGGCCCAGTACCAGGAGACTGAAGGGTAAAGTTCATGGTTTGATGGAAGAAAATATGTAATGATGAATGAACGAATGAAAGTAAGAATGTATGAACGAATGGAAGTTAATGAATGAGTGATGAAGATAATAATGTTATTATCTATGTGTACTTATGATGTATGATCGCATGAAAGTAAAGTACGGTTTTAACAAAAGAAAAGTATGTTTTATTTTAAAACTAGAACTCACTCAGCAACGTTGACTTTTATGTGTTTCTAGTTGGCAGGTAATGATTGCTGAGGATGGCATGTGGTGGCTACTTAGCTCTTTTGGATGGCATCCATATTTATTATGCTTTTGTGATGAAATGCAACAAGTATTTTGTAGCGTGCTAACGATGTATTATTTTTCAAAAGCTTTTATAATGAAATGAAATGTTTGTTTAATGTTTCCGCTGCAATGTTTTTATGTAAGATGATGAATATATATGTTTTATGTGTGATGATTGACCAGCTGTGAGCGTCCCGGGAACGGGGCCTTACAAGTTGGTATCAGAGCGAAAGTTGAAGTGAAATAGGTAAAATTTTAAAATAAACCTTAACTTAAACTGAGAATGGGACGGAAAGGGAAGGGATGCCAATCTGAGTAGCTGCATGCCATCATGTATTTTCGTAATGTTAACCGGTATTTTGTGCGCATGGTATGTGGTTATGTGTTGTTTGTAAATTTAAATACTGATGTAGTCAGGACAGGTAATGATTGGGGTATGAAGAGTAAAGTAAGTGGCTAATCACAACTGGCCACTGTAATTAGGGACTTACTATACTTGACATAAACTGAGCTGTTCCCTTGAATGACCGTGTTGGTGTTTGAATCTTTCAGTTTGCATGTGAATGGCTGGTGGTAGATCTTTGAAAGCTTCACGTGGTGGAGGTCGTGGTGCTGAACCGCAACCCAAGAGGGGAAGACCCAGAGCCAAAAAGGTGGTTCATGAAGAACCAGAGACTCCTCATCCGGAGGGTGGTGATGAGAGTGCAACCTTAAGGGCCTCGGTGAAAGAGGCGGTGGTTGAAGAGGTGCATCTGGTCATGTAGACAATCTTACCGTCTATAGTGACTAAAGTGATTAAGGCGTTACGGGAAGGGAGAGACAAGAGAGGAATAGGTCCTTGGGAGGACGAGAGCAACCGGAGACTGAAACGGTTCTCTCTGATGATGAGGAGGAGGAAGAAGAGCCCGTGCAGGAGATGACACGAGGTTGTAATTATAGGGCGTTTCAACGATGCAAGCCCCCTACTTTTGATGGTAACGACACTGCTGCTGCTGCTTAACGATGGCTGAGAGAAATGGAAGCTATGTTAAATATCAGTGAGTGTCGGGAGGATCAGAAAGTAAAGTTTGCTGCCCATTCTTTTGTGGACTCAGCTCTGTGCTGGTTGTATAATATAGTCCAAGCCGAGGGTAGCAGGGCTATTGGGAGAATAAGATGGTCGGAGCTGAAGAAGTTGGTGATTAAGGAGTTCTGTCCTCACCGGAAACAGGACAAGGTTTAGAGGGAGTTCCTGTAGCTGGAGGTGGGAACCATGTCACGTCAGCAGTACACTATGATGTTCAACGAGATGGCATGTCTGGTGCTGGGTCAGGTGACGTCTGTGTCACGGAAGATTAAGAGGTACATTCAGGGTTTGCCAGTGGATATTCGCAGGCACAGGATCATTTCCCGACTGAGCATGTTTAGGTCGGCGGAGGATTTGGCAGGAAGATTGTATGATGAGAGAGCCGTGGTGGTGGTGGCTGAAGGTAGCAAGAAGGGTGGTGGTGATCGGAACTGGAATGGGAAGAGGATTGGTCTGGGTGATGCCTCGACGGGTAATAAGAAGGCACGGGTGGACGACCGTCTTGTGGTCATATCGGGTGCGGGTTTGAAGAAGTGTGGTATGTGTGCAAAAGAGCATAGTGGGGAGTGTAGGTTGGGATTGAATGTGTGTTTCAAATATGGGAAGGTGGCGCATATAGCAAAGGATTATCGTATGGTCCGGTGCTTTAACTGTGGCGTGGAGGGCCACATAAGTAGGGATTGTAAGAAGCCAAGGGCTGAGGGTTTTGTGGTGAAGAAGACACGGAGTGAAGGACCGAGGGCGAGCGCCAGGTAGGAAGAAGCTAGGACGGACCCTGATGTTGTGTCTGTACATTTCTAGTGAACCAAACTTTAGTTTCTGTGTTATTCGATTCGGGTTCCAGTAAAAGTTTTATTTCTGCTACTTTCTGTGCTAAGCTACCTGTTAGTAGTAGACATGTTGATGCGCCTTTTGATGTAGAAACCGCCCTAGGTAAGTCTACCAGAATTTCAGAGATGATAGAGGGTTGTGATGTAGAACTAGAAGGTCATAAGTTTCCTGTTAGACCGTTCGTGATGACCTTAGGTGGTTTCGATTTGGTTCTTGGTATGGATTGGTTAGCGGAACTCGAGGCGAACATTGTATGTCGTAGAAAGATGATTCGGTTGATAGCACCCGATGGGAGTTTAGTAACAATTCATGGGGATCGGGTTACGACGATCCCGAAAGTAATTTCAATGGCGGTGGCGGGAAAGTGCATAAGGCGTGGATGTAGTGCCTACTTGGCCTATGTAAAGGATGTGGATACGCCAACACCACAACTATCTGACATACCGGTTGTGTATGACTTTCCAGATGTATTCCCAGAACATTTACCAGGAGTGCCACCTGACAGAGAGATTGAGTTTCAGATTGATCTGATATCGGGTGCTCAACTTGTTGCCAAGGCACCGTATCGGTTGGCTCCGACGGAGATGAAAGAATTGATGGAGCAGTTGCAAGAGCTGCTTGATAAGGGGTTTATTAGACCGAGTATCTCTCCTTGGGGTGCTTCGGTCCTGTTTATGAAGAAGAAAGACGGTAGCATGAGGATGTGTGTCAACTACCGTGAGCTGAACAAGTTGACGGTGAAGAACCAATACCCCTTACCGAGAATAGATGATTTGTTTGATCAGCTCCAAGGTGCTAGTTGGTTCTCAAGAATAAATCTTCGATCGGGCTACCATCAGCTGAAGGTGAAAGAGTAGGATGTTCCTAAAACAGCTTTTCGCACGCGTTATGGTCACTACGAGTTTCTTGTAATGTCTTTTGGTTTGACCAATGCGCCAGCTGCTTTTATGGATCTGATGAACCGTGTGTGTTGGCCTATGTTGGATAAATCAGTGATTGTGTTTATTGATGATATCCTGATTTATTTGAAGAGCGAGATTGAGCATGTCGACCACATTCGGGAGGTTTTGGAGATGTTGAGAAAGGAGAAGTTGTATGCCAAGTTCACCAAGTGTGCATTTTGGTTGCGTGAAGTTTAGTTCTTTGGTTATGTGGTGAATCCTAACGAGATTATGGTGGACCCGACATAGGTGGAGGCGGTGATGCAATGGAAGTCTCCTAAGACGCCATCCGAGATTCGTAGCTTCTTGGGTTTAGCGGGCTACTACAAAAGATTCATCCAAGACTTCTCTAAGATCACCTCTCCACTAACTAAGTTGACCTGGAAAGAGGTAAAGTTTGTATGGGGTCCAGCTCAAGAGAAGGCGTTCGAAGAATTGAAGGCGAGATTGACTCAAGCTCCTGTTCTGTCATTACCCGATGGAAGTGAAGATTTGGTGGTTTATTCTGATGCATCCTACTCGGGGTTGGGGTGTGTGTTAATGCGGAGAGTGAAGGTTATAGCCTATGCATCCCGACAGTTGAAGGTTCATGAGGTCAACTACCCTACTCATGACTTGGAGCTAGCAGTCGTGGTCTTTGCACTAAAGATTTGGAGGCACTATCTTTATGAGACGAAGTGCACCATTTTCACTGAACACAAGAGCTTGAAGTACTTCTTTGAGTAGAAAGATCTGAACATGAGGCAGAGATGATGGTTGGATCTTATAAAGGATTACGATTATGAGATCCACTACCATCCGAGCAAAGCCAATGTGGTGGTGAACGCCTTTAGCCAAAAAGAGAGGCCCAAACCGATTCGGGTGAAAGCATATCAGTTGATCATGACCTCGGGTGTGATGAAGCAAGTCAAGGAGTTTCAAGATGAGGCATTGAAAGAAGATCATCTTAACTCCGAAAGAATGAGAGGTCTGGTCGCAGAATTGGGTGATAACACGCTTGGTGTTAGGACTCGATCTGGACGAATGTGGATTCCTCATTTTGGGGACCTACGAGCGAAGATCATGGATGAAGCTCACAAGACTCAATATTCTATTCATCCCGGTGCTACAAAGATGTACCAACAACATGAAGAAAGACTATTGGTGGTCGGGTATGAAGCGTGATGTAGTGGAGTATGTGAGTAAGTGCCTTACTTGCTTACAAGTGAAGGCCGAGCATCAAAAGCCGTATGGGAAGATCCAACCTTTGGATATACCGGAATGGAAGTGGGAGCACATCACCATGGATTTCATTACGAAGCTGCCGCGTACTCCGAAAGGGTATGATGCCATATGGGTGATTGTTGACCGCTTGACGAAGAGTGCTCACTTCCTACCGATCCACGAGACATATTCATCTGAGAGGTTAGCGAACCTTTTTATCAAAGAAATTGTAGCTCGTCATGGTGTGCCGGTGTCTATTGTGTCTAATCGTGACACCCGGTTTACATCCAAATTCTGGAAGAAATTCCACGATGCTATGGGGACGATGTTACATATTAGCACAACTTATCATCCCCAGACTGATGGTCAGTCCGAGATGACTATTTAGACATTGGAGGACATGCTTCGGGCATGTGTGATTGATTTTGGGGGAAGTTAGGATGACCACTTACCGTTAGCTGAATTCTCATAAAACAACAGTTATCATGCCAGCATTGGTATGCCACCTTATGAGATGATATACGGTAGGAGATGCAGAACACCGTTTGTTAGGGTGATATTGGTCATAAAGAGTTAGGGAGCGTCAAGGTGATCGAGGCTACGATTGAGAAGCATGAAAAGATCAAAGCCTTCATGAAGGCAGCCAAAGATAGACAGAAGTCATATGTTAATAAATAACGCAGAGCGATTGAGTTCTAGGTGGGTGACCAGGTTATGTTGAAGGTCTCACCTTGGAAGGGTATCATTCATTTCCAAAAGCGGGGCAAGTTGAGCTTGAGGTACATAGGCCCTTTCTGAATCATCGTTAGAGTAGGAGAGGTGGCCTATAGATTGGAGTTACCAGATGAGTTAAGTGGAATTCACCCGACATTCCACGTATCTCATCTAAGGAAGTGCTTGGCAGATGAAGATATGATTGTTCCACTGGAAGATATCGAAGTAGACGAACGACTCAATTATGTGGAGCAACCAGTGGCAATCATCGATCGAAAAAAGAAGAGGCTGAGAAATAAAGCGGTTCCTCTTGTGCGTGTACAGTGGAAGCACAGGAAAGGATCCAAGTCAACGTGGGAGACTGAAGAGGAAATGAGGCATCATTACCCACGTGTGTTCGAGGAATAACATGTTTCTGGGATGAAACCTAATAAGGGGGTGTACTTGTAACACCAAGATATTTTCCTTAAAGCCGACGAAAGAAGACAAAAGAAATAAAGTCCAAAGTCGGGGGACCAAACTTGCCAAAACACGAGAAAGTTTGGATGAGTGGGGGATAAGAGGGGAGGGCAGCCCACACCCTCCCCCACACTCACAAAATTCAGCACAAAGGAGAGGAGAAGAAGAAAAGGGAGAAAAGGAAGAAAAAGGGAGAAAAAGCTTGGTTCGAGTGGATTCGAGCTTGAAATCAAAGTGTAGCGGGTCTAATCGAAGCTCTACTTGTTGGTATTGTTTGTGTGAGTTATAGGACCCCTCTTTTACTCGTTTTCAACTGATTTTGGGCTGGAACACATAGTGAAAACCGTTTTTGAAATGTTTGTGTTTGACCCGTGTGTATGCGTTTGTGTGTGATGCGTTTGGAGATTTTTCCGGGCTTGTATGTGCTTGACTGGTGTTGTGGTATGCATTCCTAAGGTTTAGGATGGTTGATTTGGGCTTAGAATGTGTTTGGAAGAGCATGGAGATCGAAAATGGCAGATTGGGTTCGGGATGAACTGCATTCTACACCAGTTAGGGCTATGTGACCGAATGGCATGCGACTGAAGGCCATTTGGCCGAAAGGAAGGCGACTAAGGTTCATACGCATGCCAGTCGTGCGACTGAGTTTCATACGCATTCTAGTTGTGCAACTGAAGGTCATTCGCATGGGGAGTCATGTGACTGATGTCCATACGCCTAGGTTTCATCCGCATTGGTTCGTTCGCATAGGTGTTCATCCGTATTAGGTCCATTTGTATGGGGTTCCATCTGCATGGGTGTTCATTCACACATTATCCATTCACATTATGTTTAGTCGCCTGGAGGCCATACGACTGAAGGGTTCCCATACGCCCAAGTAGGACTGGTGTACCCGAGGAAAACGTAGTTTATGTACTGACTTTCGGGGGGAAAGTGCAGATGTAAGTTTTAACATGGAAGGTTCCCGTAAGTTCATGTAAGATGGTTTTTGTGGCCTTAGAGGTAATGTTGGGCATGATGTTGATGGTGTATGATGTTGTATGATTATGTTTGATGTATGTTATGTATGTATGATGTTGCCCTGTATGATGATGACTATGTATGATGATGTTCCTTTTATTATGTATGATTATTTTCCCTTGGCTTTACGTTGAATGTTCACGAATGAAATGAAAGTATTATGTAATGTTAGGTGGAAGATAATGAAAAGAGGAACATGATGAATGCATGCATGCATTAATGAATGATGAAAGTAAAGAAAGTCTTGCAAGCCTTGTATGTCGGGACACGCCCCATTGTAAGGTGTTAGCCCAACGGTGTGTGGGTTTGCTACCTCGGGAGGATGCTCATCGGGGCCTTTCTTTGTGATTGACCATTTGTACGGAACCATTGTTGCTTGCCTTCGGTACTGTGACCAGAGGTGTTGTGCACAGTAATGGAAGGTCTATGATAGGCTTCGATCCAGTACCAACGACGGAAGGGCATAGCACATGACAATGGTACACCTGAACTTTATCTTAGGTACTGTCGCCAGAGATGCGGTGTACCATAATGGAAGGTCTATGATAGGCTTCGGCCCAGTACCAGGAGACTGAAGGGTAAAGTTCATGGTTTGATGGAAAGAAAAGATGTAATGATGAATGAACGAATGAAAGTAAGAATGTATGAACGAATGAAAGTTAACGAATGAATGATGAAGATAATAATGTTATTATCTATGTGTACTTATGATGTATGATCGCATGAAATTAAAGTACAGTTTTAACAAAAGAAAAGTATGTTTTATTTTAAAACTAGAACTCACTCAGCAACGCTGACTTTTATGTGTTTCTAGTTGGCAGGTAATGATTGCTGAGGATGGCACGGGGTGGCTACTCAGCTCTTTTGGATGGCATCCATATTTATTATGCTTTTGTGATGTAATGCAACAAGTATTTTGTAGCGTGTTAATGATGTATTATTTTGCAAAAACTTTTATAATGAAATGAAATGTTTGTTTAATGTTTCCGCTGCAACGTTTTTATGTAGGATGATGAAAAGATAGTTTCATGTGTGATGATTGACCAATTGTGAGCGTCCCAAGAACGGAGCCTTACATTTTGCTGTTGTAAAAGAAGGCTTTGACTGGAGCTTTCAGGTGGAAGATGCATCTTCAAACCAAGCACTCATGGCTAACCACGATGAAGGCTAGGTATTGGAACATCTTTGCACTCCTGGATGTATTGCTAAAGTCAATAGATACAGATCCTATAACTTAGAAGTAAGATATGATCTTGAGACTTTAAACATTTTAAAAGCTGATTTTAAAAGAGCTGAAAATGACTATATACAAAAGATTGAGGACTTAGAGAAAACCATTTAAACACTTAAAAATGAGCATACAAACTACAGGACTCAGATCAAAAACCTCATAACTAAGTTAACTGAATATCAGGTTGAGCTTGTGATCAGCAAAGCCAGGGCAGAAAAATGTGTTCTTGAAGAAGACACCTTCAAGAACATGATATCCTCATCCTTGCTGCAAATGTTTGTTATCCGAATAAGCAGGGACTAGGATCTTGTGAGATAGCTCCTCCACACACAATCTTGTATATAAGATCTCCTAGGTGTGGAACTTGTGAAGATGAGCTTCCTCTCATAGATCCTATGACTAAAGAGGATGAAGAGGTGATGGTAAAGAATGGCTCTAAGAAGAGTGAAGAAGAGCATTCTAAGAAGGGATACCATCCCTCTAAAGAGAGTAAAGCTGGTGGGATAACCAAGTCCATGAGGAAGAACTTGATTAGAAAGGCCAAGAGAAAGGCCAAGAGAAAGTCCAAGGCTCAAGAGATCAAGGCCACTTTCAACTCTGCACAGAAACAAGTATTTATTTCTACAAGTTTTGAAGTGTTAAAGCTAAGGACACAAACTTGAACTCCAACAACAAGAGTTCTAGTTCATGTCCAATTCATCCAATCATAAAGAAGAAGGCTGAAAAGTTATACACCACTGCTGTACAACATGAACCGTCTAACTCCAAAGGTAGTTCTAACCCCACAAGAATTGCCACTTCATCTAGGAAGATGAAGATGGAGAGTGAAAGTGATCAACTTCAGTCTTGCTTACAGAGAAGACTCCTAGAAGAAAGAAAATAGAATGTGTTATGTGTGGGAGTACTTCTTATCTTGCTATGGATTGTGTTTATAATCCAAAGAGTACTCTACATATCACAAAGAAAGAAACTTCTAAAAGTCTAGAGAAGAAGAAGCAAGCTTCGGAAGGAAAATTTGTTTCCTTCAGAAGTTTCGAAATGAAGAAGAAGACAAGTGGAAACTTGCCTTCTAAAGAAACTTTGGTCTCGGAAGAAAGGAATACTTTCAAAGTACTAAAGCCTGCTGCAATGAAAGCAATATCTTCCAAAGGCCCAATCATCAAAACTTCCAAAGTCATAAAACTTTCGAAGTATTGAAGGTCAAGTCCAAACTTCCAAAGGTGGTATGGAAGTCAAAGAAAGACCAAATAGCTAAGAGTTCTTTATCAACTTCAGCAAAAGATTCTTCTATCATGACTATAGGATCAATTCTTGTTGCATTGTCTTCTACTTCTTTTGATGAGCCCAAGACTAATAAGGCTTGGGTTTCCAAATGTAACTAACTATCTCTTTTGTGCAGGAACAACTCAAGACAAACAAGAATGCATGGATCATTGACAGTGGTTATTCCAGGCACATGACAGGAAATAGGTCACTACTCTAAAAGTTTAAAAGAATTGATAGAGGACCAATTGCTTTAGGAGGAGATGCAGGAGGTTACATTGTAGGATGGGGCAAGGTCATAAATGGTAAGTTCAGCATTGAAATGGTAAACTTTGTCAAGGAGCTTGGGTATAATCTTTTGAGTGTTTCCCAATTTTGTGACCAAAGTCATAACATGCTCTTTACTGAGCATGATTGCATTGTTGTTAGGCCGGGGGTGGTCATTCCATTTGAGCATATCCTGCTCAGAGCCCCTAGAAAAGAGAACACGTACAAGATGGATTTGCAAGAAGCATCTCCTTCAGGAGAAGTTTCATGCTTTCTATCTAAAGCAAATAGTAATGACTCTTTCATTCGGCATAAAAGAATGTGCCATGTAAACTTTAAGAACGTGAATAAATTGATTAAGAATGACTTGGTAACTGGAATACCAAAGAAAGAGTTTAAAAGTGATGATCATTGTGTTGCATGCCTGAAAGGGAAGCAATACAAGCTATCTCACAAGCCAAAGGAAAGAAACTCAATCATTATCCCCTACACTTATTATATATGGATCTCTTTGGCCCCACCAGTGTAATGAGTCTAGGAAGGACCTTTTATTGTTTGGTGATCACTGATGACTTTACATGATTCACTTGGGTCTTCTTTCTTAGAACTAAGGATGAGACCCCTGAGATTCTAAAGAATTTCATCTTAATAATTGAGAATCAATGTGATCACAAGGTCAAAACCATAAGATGTGATATAGGAACCAAATTCAAGAACCAAATCTTTGATACATCTTGTGAAGAAAAGGGTATTATAAGATAATATAATGCTCCCAGGACTCCTAAGCAAAATGGTGTTGCTGAGAGGAGAAACAGGACACTAAATGAAGCTACAAGAACTATGTTGTCCAGCTCTAAACTGCCCATCATTTTCTGGGCAGAGGCAATTAACACTGCTTGCTAAGGAGAAATTCTCCTTGGGTGGTGATTCACACCATGAGAAACACACACATAAGAGCCACACTTGTAAAAATGCATTAGTGGGTCTATTTATACTATTGTTACAACATGACATAATTTTGACTTTTCTTTTTGTTTTGATTTTGACTTTGTCATGTTGAACGTCTTGTATTGTTGTTTTTGTTGTTATCAACTTGGTCTCTGAACTTGTACAATAAGATCTTCAGTCGGCTGTGATTATCATTTGGTAAGCTTTAATTTATTCTATTGTTGAACCCAACAATACTCCCCCTAAGTTGATGCTTGTCAAACCCTGAACTTGAAGATCTTCTCTATCACATGTCTTCTTGATCAACTGATGTTCTTACACAATTCACTGATGTTCTCCCCCTCAGATTAAGCTTCTCCTAATATATTTCTGACAAAGGTTAGAATCTCTTGAGAATACATCTTGGTATTCGATATGGGTCATATCACTTTTGGATCACGGTTCATATCACAACTCAAAGGATTAGAATGTATTAAGCATATGACGAGGCTTTGAACATCAATAAATTTCATTAAGAACATGAATCAATCTTGATAACACTTCAACTCTTTTGAATTTCTTAAATGACTTCATAATCTGACATTCTTTAGATAACCATTGGTACCCTTGATTAAAGTTCGTCTATCTGTTCCGCTCAATAGTCAGACACAGTGCAAAAGATCATATTTGATTGTAGAATCATCAACTTCAGAGAGAGTTTCTGTCAGTTGTACAAATCCGTTGATAGTGCAGCGGTTTTGTGACCAAAGTTGTTTTCTATTGTTGTTTTATTTTGTGTTGAATGCACAAAATGGACATGCATGTTGGTTGCATTTGTTTGCATTTATGATATTGTCTTTTTCTCTTTGTTGTCATTTGTTCATCATCATTTGATCTTGATCAAATTCTTTTCTTGTTATTGTCGTTTGTTCATCTGCATTGGATGTAACACATATGTGTTTGTCATTCACATTTCATGCATGATAGTTGCATAACACATTCACATTATTTTCATGATTCATTCGCATTTGATTGAGATTGTCCATATTTGGATAGTTTCTCATTCGTATTTGAATGTTGGAACATGCATGTGCATATGTATTTCCTCATGCACATTCGTATTAGATCATGAGCATCCGCATTTGATTTCATTCATGATCAAATCATCTTGTTTGCGTCTTGTCTTGAGCACAAGCTTTCATAATGAATCATGTCCGTATTTCATCATGACAAAATATCTCAACCGCATTTGTTATGTATTGCAAGGATGACATCCGTATTTTTAGATTCTTGCTTGCCTCATTTGTTTTGTTAACAGCTGTATATGTAATACATGCATAAAAGCCACATTTGACAACAACTTTTCATGTATTACAACATCATTTTACAACATAATTTCATGTGTTACAACAGCATTTTACAGCAACAATTCATGTATTTCAGCTGTATTTGACACCAACAATCTCTGTATTTCAGCATCATTTGACAACAATATTTTATGCAGTACATCAGCATTTGTTATCAGCATTTCATGCTGAATATCAACATTTGCTATCAGCATTTGTCATCAACATTAATCAACATTTGTTATCAGCATTTCATGCTGACATGAGCATTTGTTTTCAGCATTTCATGCTGAACATCAACATTTGTTTTCAGCAATTCATTCTTAACATCAATATCTGTTTTTTCAACATTTCATTCTAAACATCATCTTTTGTCATCAGCATTTCATTGGGACCTAACCAACATTAACATGTAGATCCCATACTCATGGAGTAGGGCAACAAGAAAAATGAATTTCGATCAGATTCAAAGCTGAAATGTTCAGATCATCAAACATCACTTAGCTAATTGAACTTTTGATGAATCATCTTCGATCATTGATCATTTATTTAATCATTATAACTAGTTTTGTTGCTCGATTTGTGGTAAATGCGATGATGAGGTGAATAATGGTGATGAACACTTTCATTTCTTTATTTTTGACATCAATCTTGTTCATTGCATTGACTATTGAATAGATGATCGGTAAACTGATTAATCCACTTCAACTCGTACCAAATTTGAACATATTTGCTGATTTATCTTCTTGATTGTGAGATGAACAAATGGGTTTTAGATGAACATTGACTTTGTTCTTCATTTTTTTTCTTCATTGTTTTTGACATCATAAAGTATCTGAAACTTAGATGAATCCATCAACCAAGAGCTCTGATACCATTTTGCTTAATTAATATTTAAGATTCAATGAGTTTGGATATTAGGATTTATCATATTCTTGACCTAGAAATCAAAATTTTGATGGATGTATGTGTGTGAATCAAAGAACAAAGAGATGGATAATGATAATGTTATGATTTCATTGATGTTGATAAACAAATTACAATGAGAATCATAGATGGATGATGTAGATTAAACCCACCCAAAGGAGAATTCTCCTTGGGTGGTGATTCACACCATGAGAAACACACATACAAGAGCCACACTTGCAAAAATGCACTAGTAAGTCTATTTATACTATTGTTACAACATGACCTAATTTTGACTTTTCTTTTTGTTTTGATTTTGACTTTGTCATGTTGACTGGTCTTGTATTGTTGTTTTGGTTGTTATGAACTTGGTCTCTGAACTTGTACAATGAGATCTTTAGTCGACTGTGATTATCATTTGTAAGCTTTAGTTTATTCTATTGTTGAACCAACATTAAGCTAAAAACTATGACACTTTCTTCATAAATCTGAATTCGTGACCACAATAGCTGCAACATATCATGGCTTATGGCATAAAATATTACTCGATGAACTCACCAGATGGAATAAAGAAAAGATCACTCTATACATTGGTAACA
Organism: Flaveria trinervia; assembly: GCA_025506515.1. Classification (NCBI taxonomy): domain Eukaryota; kingdom Viridiplantae; phylum Streptophyta; class Magnoliopsida; order Asterales; family Asteraceae; genus Flaveria; species Flaveria trinervia. Next base: position 95,935,713 of record CM046448.1, on the reverse strand, counting down.
TATATGCTATCTATGCTATCACATTATTGAAGAACCTGATGTTCCGTTGGAAAAAGCAAGAACATTGATATTCATTATCATTTTGTCAGAGAATGTGTGGAGAACAAGCATATTGTAGGTACATGTGTCCCTAGTTTCTGAACTTAATGTAATATGTCTTTAATGTCTTACACGTTTGAAATAGTTGGGTACTTAATGAAATGTAAATGTTTGGTTGTATTTGTCATGTTTAATACTTCATTAATGAGTTGTTTAACGCATATTGACTTGATTATATAGGTTTGTGGTTGATTGAACTAATATAAATAATGTAATGAAAATTAATACGTTCAAACTTAATAACATGAAGTTATCATGCGAATAGCCCATGCTAATGGACCATACGCATGAACAACTTCATGCGAATGACTCAGTCGCATGACTGAACCAGGAGACTGGATCAGTCGTATGATTGTCATATAAGATTGGCTCAGTCGCACGACTGAACACTCAATCATGCGTATGGACCAACCGTATGACTCAATCGCACGACTGAACCATGCTAATGGTTCAGTCGCCTGAATGAGCAACCCTAACCTATAAATACCACCTAATTCGTGGAAAAACACAAGGATTGAACACACTTCGACTCCAGACATACCCTAGCTATCCAGAGACTTCTAAGATCATACTCCAAGTTCATAGATCATAGTAGATCGATTCCTAATCAATTCTTAATGTTAGATTCAATACATAATTGTTTCTACGTGCGTTCTCACTGATTGGATCGCCAATCAAATAGGATTCCGCACTATTTGATTCGGTATACATGTTAATCAGTTAGTACATCGTCTAGTACATGATCCTAACAAATGCTATCAGAGCTTTGGCTCTTGATTGTGTGTGATTCAATAGTTTTTGATACAAAAATTGTGTTTTTTCATTAAAAACGCAATCCTTTTGTGTCAAATGGTGTCTTAGACGTCTCCTGGTAATAAAGTTCAGTTTTTCCGGCATACGGCAATTAGGGTTAGTGAAAATTCGAGTTTTTGCGGCCAAACCACGTTAAAACTAGAAATTTTCGAATTCTAGCAGTTTCAGTCGCACGATTGAATCAATCGCACGACTGAACTCATTCGCATTGCCCATACGCACGATTGGACTCATTCGTACACTCATTCGTATGACTAAAAACTCTATTCGGACTGTTCAACCGCATTAGTTCATTTGGCCGACTGACTCATCCGCATTAGTTCAGTCACACGATTGAACCATCCGCATAGTTCAATCGCCTGAATAGTCCAATCGCCTACCGTCATTCGCACACTTAAAATAGTTTGTTTAAAATTAAAGTTTAGTGAAATGGAGGACCAGTATTCAGCATACACAGCAGGAAGAGACACACGTATACAAAACCTACTGCTATTGGAGAACGAAGTGGGAATTCATAATAAACCCCAAAGCTTATCACGTTAGACGACTACCCATAATGAAAGCAACGTTTCGAAATCTACTTAAATGGAGTAGATACAAATTTGTGGGAGGTTATAGAGTCGGGGTATAGCATGCCTGTTGGAGCGGATGGTGTCAAACTTACACTAAGTGGCATGACTGATGGACAAAAGGCAAAACACAATGCAGAAAAGAAAGTATATGCTCTGCTTACACAGTCTATTCCGAAGGATATTTTCCATCAATACTCGGAGTATACGCAAGCAAAGAAACTATGGGATGCACTGGAGAAAAGGTATGATGGAAGCGCATCATTGAAGGCCATAAAGGCTAAGGCTTTAAAGAAAGAGTTCGACAATTTCTCCTCGATAGGAAAAGAAAGCCTAGATGATGTGATCGATAGATTCTACCACTTGATGAGTGAGATGCACACTCATGGGGTAACGACTTCGATGGAAGATAAAGTGTCCAACTTTGCTGATGGATTACCGGAGAAATGAGTTTCCTTCGTATCAAATCTCAGATAGAATGGTATGCTAACTAAGTTAGATATCAATGATTTCATTCTGAAACTGAGAGAGGAAGAGCTACGATGAAGTATAGAGCCCAAAAGTCCAACTATGATCAGAATCCGGCACTTTACAATGCGACTCCTCAGGCCAAGACATCTGGAGCACCACTGCAGACTGCCTTTGTGTCAAACTCAGCTGGTTTAGCTCAAACTTCTACTTCGTGGACAGAACTGTCAGGGTCATCTGGTACCCAACATACTATACCTAAAGCCAATGCAGCAAAACTGAAGACCGAAAAATTCAGAAATGTGACAGTTGAAGTGGTTAAAGAGCACATGGATCTTTTAGCTGCTGTAGTTCACTCTTATGATGGACTAATTGCTGGAAAGATAGGGAACTGTCACCTGGCTGATGAAGATTACGAGCAGGTGGAAGAGACTGAGCTGGAACGAATGGTATCATGTGGGCCTTAGCAAGTGCTGTCCGACGGGCTAAGAAGTTTGTCAAAAAGACCGAACAGAACTTGGTTGCAACCAAGGACACAACCTTTGGCTTCGACAAGTCAAAGGTAACTTGTTCCAACTGTGGTGAGAAAGGGGACTTCAAATGTGAGTGCGTGAAGCCAAAGAAGATTGTCAATGGAAATCCTTTCTCCTCTTTCAACCATCAGGATAAAGCCACATCTAGCAGTCCTACTTCATGAAGCAAGGATCCTAAAGCCTTGACTGCTAACGAGGATGAAGGACAGGACTGGACCTTTCGGTTTGTCTCACCGGGAGAATCCAACATCGCTAGTGTGGAAGATATAGATGACGATTCCGCTAGTGAAGGAGACATAGCAGTAGAGCTCGCGATGTCCAATACTAAAGAAACAGCACCAGTGGTCAACAACATGCCTGAGGAAGGAAACGCTGCAACAACGTCAGAATCACCAGAACCAGAGACGATAGACTCTGCACTCATGGCTGATTTATCTTCATCATCTCAGGTAAGTACCACTGACCAATTGTTCAATAATCATGCTTGTTCTGATTGTAATAAATTTAGAGAAAGCATAGATTCAAAATTTGCTAGGTTATTAGACCATAATGATAGCTTAGTAAAGGATTTGGAACTGTGCACTGAAGCTAATAGAGTATTAAAACAAAATGAGCACAGTTACAAGGAAAAGATAGACCTAATGAACAAACAGCTTAGGGAAACAGAAGTAGTTGCATTTAACCAAGCTAATGACATTAGGTACTATCTTAACTCCCTAGAGGACACTAAGAAGCAAAAGGCAGTTTTAGAGGTAGAAGTTAATTCCTTAAAACAAAAACTGCATAGTTGGACAAGCTTATATCACATTGTCCAAAACTTAGTAAGAGAAAGAAACAATGTTATAAAGTGGTCCCACCACCACATGAGATCTTGATGAATGCAAAATGTAAACCAATCAATAATAATCCCATCAAGGATCATATGGTGTCCATTCCTCTTGTTAGTGATCCAGATTTCACAAGTAAATCAACTGAATCTGGCACTAAACAAAAGGAGATCACTTCCATGGCAACAGGTAAAATGCCTTGCATTAACCTGGAAAAAGAGTTTGAAAAAAGTTAATTTAAAGTCAGGTTCAAACAAAGTCAAATCTAAGCCTAAAAAGACCATTAAAATGAATCAATCATGTGCTTCATATCAAAGTCCAGGTAAACAAAATGTTAAAGATGTAAAACCAGGTAAAACAATTAAATTTGTAAAACCAGACTAAACATCTAACCAAGAAGTTCACCACTTCAAACAAAATAAGGTCAACTGTGTGTCACCTACATCTCCATAAAAACAAATAAATGGTAAAGTTGAAAGCAGATCCTGCTACAATTGTGGAGAGTACGGACATATTGCGTCTCATTGTCCTTATTATCAAACACCGAGGAGGAAAGTTGAAATTCCTGAACCAAAACCTAGCTCTTTTAAGAGGAACTCAGTGATGCCTCCTAAAAGAGATAGTGAACACAAAATTCAACCCATCAGCCAGTCTTCTGTTTATCACAAACAAGCCTTACACAAATCTGGCTTATGGAAAGAAAAATCCACCTCCGAATCTAAAAATGAGAACAAACAGACATCTGAGCTTCACTCACCCTCGAATGGTCAATGGGTTGAGTCAATGATGTGTGATGACTCGGGGAAACCCAAGCCAGTGAAGGCTTGGGTTCCTAACCTGAACTAACGTTTTCATTGAATGTGCAGGGTGTTCGCTATAGTGCTGAAACTAACACGTGGATTGTAGATAGCGGAGCATCCAGGCACATGACGGGGAATAGGGCTCTCTTATCAAACGTCAAACAAATCAAAGGAGGGCATGTTTCATTCGCTGGAAACAAAGGTGGGTACATCACAGCCCAAGGGGAAGTGGGAAATCAGAAAGTGAAGTTTGACAAGGTAAACTATGTTCAACAACTGCAAAACAACTTACTTTCTGTTTCTTAAATATGTGATAAAGGCTTCAAAGTAGTCTTTGACGACAAGAAGTGCTACGTTCTGAAAAAGGACTACGTGATCCGACCAAATCCTGATGACAGCTTCAAGATATAAAGATCTTTATGTCTTGGACCTTTCAACGGCCTCCACAATGGATTATGAAGTTCAGTGCTTCTTGTCAAAAGCTACTGAGAAAGATTCCATCTCCTGGCATAGGAGAATGGGACACATAAATTCTCGGAAGATGAATCACTTGATCCAGACTGATCTAGTGAGGGGAGTCAATGACAAAAACTTCCAACTTCCGGATTTCTGTGTCGCATGCAAGAAGGTTAAACAGAAGAAGAAGTCTCATAAGGAAAAGAAAGTTCATTCCATCGAACTTCCTCTTGAACTTTTTCACATGATTCTGTTTGGTCTAGTCAGTACAAGAAGCATCACTGGCGACTTGTACTACTACGTAGTTACTGATGACTACTTAAGATTCTCTTGGGTAATGTTTCAGAAGTCCAAATCAGAAACATTTGAATCCTTCAAGGAATTAGTAACTACACTGGAGTCCCTATACAAGCTGAAGGTACGTCAAGTACGATTGTACAATGTTCATAAAGGAAAAAGATGGAGATTTACTGCTTGTTCAAATCTATGTTGATGGCATAATCTTCGATTCAAAGAACGAAGATCTATGTAAAGAATTTGAAGCAGTAATGAAGGCCGAGTTTGAAATGAGTGCCATGGGAGAGATGAAATTCTTTCTCGGGTTACAGGTGGATCAGACACCAAAAGGGATCTTCCTACATCAGACCAAGTATGTAGGAGACATTTTCAATCGATTTGACATGGAAAATGGTTCCACATCCGGAACTCCACTTGCTACGAATCATGATGTAGCACCCAACGAGAATGGTGATCTGGTTGATGCCACTATGTACCGAGGGATGATTGGATCTCTCATGTACCTCACTGCTTCTAGACCTGATATTATGTACGCTACATGTTTATGTTCCAGATATCAGGAAAAACCAAAAGTCAACCATCTGATAGGGGTTAGAAGGATCTTTCGTTATCTGAAGGGTACTCCCACACTTGGATTATGGTATCCTCATGACGATGCCTTTGAGCTAACCACGTATAGTGACTCGGATTACGGCAGCTGCAAGATGAATTACAAGTCTACATCAGGAGGGTGTCAATTCTTTGGGAGACGATTAGGGACCTGGTGGTGTAAGAAGCAGACCTCAGTTGCATTGTCAACCTATGAAGCCGAATACGTTGCTACTGCAAGTTGCTGTTCACAAATCATTTGGATTCAACAGCAAATGCGGGATTACGGTTTGAAATACTCTTCTACTCCTATCTTTGTTGATAACTCTGCTGCAATTGCAGTAACTAAAACTCCAGTCCAACACCCTAAGACAAAACACATCGGCATAAAATATCACTTTATAAGTGATTGTTTTGAAAAGAACTTAATCGATGTGATTAAAATAAATACGGATTTTTAACAAGCTGACCTCTATACAAAGGCTTTTGACAAACCACGTTTTCTTTATCTGTTAGAGGTCAACGGCATTAAAAAGAAAAGTGATGTAATTCCCGATGATGACCATGTGTAGTCCAATATGTACAGTAATTTTTTTTGTTCCTTTTTATTTCTTTTTTATTTTTATTTTATTAGTTAAATTAAATTCATGTTATTTTATTGCCTACTAAAATCCTAAAAAGTGTAAATCGGTTACGGTTTTAGAATTTTAGGAGAAGAATAGGACAGTTAGTAACATTAAAAAAAACAAAAAAAAAACGAGAAAGAAGGAAAGGCTAGCTGATAGAAAGTAGATTATATCTGGGATACCGATTCAATGACTTTGGAAAATGATAGTACACGGGAACAAATCATTGGGACTTTAAAAGTTTAAAATAAAATAAGATGCCAAATTCGATGTATAAGTCTGTGTAGTCTGAGCAATATTAAAGGAAAAATGATAGTAAAACTGGTTACTACCAAGGTAACACAAAGAAAGTAGACCTAGAGGTTCCTAGACCACAGATGAGATATCGATAGATTCAACACAATAGATGATTAGACCTTATTGGTGATCTCAAGATCAAACTAAGTTGTTCAACTGACTGTGGGTTCCCATCCTATCACTGGTTAACACAATCAACAAAATTCCAATAAGGGGTGACGAGCAAATAAACGCCACAAATATGTGCGGATAACCATAACTAGAGCAAAGCATGAAAAAATGAAAAATAAACACTATCAAGCTAATAACCTATGTTGTTGGTGCATTATGTGCAAAAGAAAAAAATAAAGATGCTCTAACAAGAAGATAGGTTGTGTGCCTCTCTGCTATACGATAGCACTGACCTGAGGATAAGCATAACCTAGATATTCTATAATTCATTGTTGTTTGCCGCCTCTCTGCTGTACGATGGCACTGACCTGAGGATTGGCTTCTCTTTGAAAGCTCTAAGAATAGTCTCTTCTTGTCAAAATACCCATAGACCGCTCAAAAATCTCCTGAGGAATGTTGATTACCATATAAGCGTGGGATCCACAAATGTTAGTTGAAATAATTAAAACCTTAAACTATCACCAATCTGTGTTAAAAGTCTGTGTATGGATTTAAGAGGACCAGTATACTGACAATCATCGTGGCTATAATTCCTGCAAGTCCAAATCAATGTGGGGATCTAATAGTACTAGTATGATTTCCTAAATTTGCTAATGACTCCTAGATGAAAAGCAAGAATAGAGCATCAAAAGGTTTTGATAACATATCCCGAATGATTTGAATATCCTGTATGATTCCAAATTGAATTGGTCCATGTATGATCAAAATGAATTGAAGCTGCCTTTTCAGGAAATGAACTCCTTAGATTTATATCTTAGGATTTAACCCTCACAAAATCACAAAAATAAGTCTTAATTTTTGAATTTCAGTTCTTACTTCTTTTATTTTATTTAAATTTTGTCAAGTTAGCTTGTTAATCATCGGACTACATCATGGAATTCTGAAATGGAGTTAATCACCTAAAAGGGTCACGTATGAGGTGACCACACATACTTTTCAACAGTAAAATCAGTCACATCTGAGGTGACAAATTGGTTTTAAAAGGATCACGTCTGAGGTGATCAAAATTTCTCAAGTTAAAAGGATCATGTCTGAGATGATCGAGTGCTTAAAACGTTTATTCAATATAGTAAAAGGTGTAAAATGTAAAATGGTCATAAAGTCAAAAACCATGAGTATGATTCATTCACATGACTGGACCATGAGTATGGACCAATCGTACGATTGGAGGATACGAATGTGCCCAATCGCATGATTAACCCACACGTATGGGACATATGTGCGATTGGACCATCAGGATGACTAAAATGTGCTAATCGCATGGATGATGGTGACCGAATGACACAGTCGCACGACTGAAGGTGACTGACTATGCTAGTCGCAAGACTGATCTTTAGTCGCACGAAACAACTATGCGACTGGGCTCAGTCACACGACTGAAGGAAACCCTAGTATAAATAGCGGGGGAGTCGGTTGCAGTCGTTCATCACTCCCAAATCGCTCCTAAATCGCACGAAGCACCGTTACTCTGCCCAATTCTTATTTGAGCACTCTAGATCTTTGATTATTGTTTATTGACGATCTGTAGTGATTACACAGGTACTGAGCGGTGCAATCAATGAAAATGTCCATCGATTAAGCCCAAAATCGACTGAAATGAACCCTAAAAGAAACCGTGACTTACATTGACAAATAAACTAATAAAACTAAGTCCATTGTGCAATTAAATGTTATAATGTGTTATGTCGGTAAAATGCGAGTCTAATGAGCCTAACCACGACGTCTAACATTAAAGTTTGCTCAAAAATTGATTTTGAATTGAACAGTCAGTCTGTCATGCGAATGGACGATCTGAGGAACTTCAGTCGCACGACTGAGAGGAGCAAATGGTTAAACCGCACGACTGAACCATGCGTATGAGTTCAGTCGCACAACTGGTATAAATGCATGAGATAGCATTCGTATGAGCCTAGTCGCATGTTCAGTCATACGTATGAGGTCATTCGCACGACTAAATCTCAGTCGCGCATCTCATACGCACGACTAGATCTCAGTCGCACAGTTTCATACGCACGACAGAACAAAAAAATTTCAAGTTCAAATGATCCAGTTTATTACTCATTGACGGATACTAACGTTTATATTCTTTATGTAACAGATGGCTAGTCGTTGGACTATGAGCACTAAGCATAACATCTGTGCTCATCTAGATCTGACCTCCAGGAATGCTTCAGACTTTTCTGGGATTATCACCTTTCTACGGAGATCGAGGATCTTCCATGCCATCTCGACTCCATGCACACCATACCGCTCGATTCAGCAGGCCTTCTGGGAAGGCGTAGTTGTTGACAGATCCTCAGAGCCCTATCGCATCAAGAGCTCGATATTTGGAGAGGCTATAGAGATCACCGAGGATGATCTTCGGACTGCTCTAGAGTTCGGGGATGATGCTGACTGTCCCACTCGATTACACCCCCTTACTGTTCAAGGATGTTTCATGCGAACTAAGTACTCTGGGGACATAAACGCAGGGGTGCTCAACAAGAGCAACCTGTGCCCCCAGTTCAAGTACCTCGCCCATGTGCTGCTGAAGTGTATTGCTTCTCGGAAGGGAGGGTTTGACGAGCTCTCAGATCAGATGCAGAACGCTTATGCAACGTTGGTGCTAAACCACCCATTCAGCTTCTCCAGGATGATCTTCACCTACCTGGTGGAGAACATTGAGGGGAAAGGGAAGGAGTGTTTCTGCTTGTACCCTCGATTCATCCAGATGATTATCGATCAGAAACTACTGTTGCTCCCTAAGGAAAAGGAGGACGTTGTAGTACTTGAGGTGATGGACGACACCACACTGGGTCGTATGAAGGTTTACATGGGGAAGCAGGTTAAGCCCCCTGTGAGGAGATTGTTCGGGCATCTGGCCCAGGAGGTGTACGTGGCGCCAGCAAGGCGTAAATGGCGCCACGCAGACAGTGATTCCGATGATTCAGACGAAGATGATAGCGGTGATGGTGGAGATGCAGGGCCCACTCAATTTAGGGCCCCCACTGCTGATATAGCATCTCTAGCACCCACCCAAGGGGGACAGAGACTGCTGGTTTCCATCAGGACTTCAGACCTGATGAGGAGGAGAAGTCGGACGAGGAGCCGTTGACTCGAACGGTGGGCAGCAAGGTGGTTGCCACCGAGCGAGGGCTTAGGTCAGTTGCTGAACGCCCGGGAGGGTCTGGGGATACTTTGACCGATCCAACCTACACCCCAGATCAGCCCAGTATCCAAGGGGGAGCGTCCACCTCAAAGGGTTTGAGGAAGAAATGGATGGCTCAGCCCCACGGGTTGAAGAAGAAGAAGAAGAGGATTACCTTCATCACCACCACCACTACTGCCACCACCTCCACTACTCCACTTGCTACCACCACTCCACCTACTACCATCACCCCACCTACCACCACTACAGCCATTCCATCTACCATCATATCTACCACACCCATCCTATCTACCACCACATCTACCACACCCATCCCACCACCACCTTCATCTATATTACCCCCAATCTTCACCACTGCCATCACTAGATGTGCACAAACTGGGTTTTGGGCAGGACCCGGAACCGGGTTCAAACCGGGTTCGGGCCGGCCGGTTTTTTTTTGAACCGGGTATGGGTGTACCCGGGTTCGGGTTCGGGTCGGGTTGGGCATACTTAAAACCCTACCTGGCCTACCGGTTAGGGTCGGGTCTGGACCGAGTCGGGTCCAGAACCGGGTACAACCGGGTTTTTTTTTTACTATTATAATTGCTATTAATATTAATATTTTTAGTATTATTATTATTATTATTAGTATTATTATTATCATTATCATTATTATTATTATCATTATCATTATCATTATTATTATTATTATTATTATTATAAATTTATAACAATATTAAAAAACATCTATAACTCATTAATTTATTATTTATTTATTAAAATAACTTAAAAAATACATTAACGAATCAATAACTAATCGATTATTTTCTTCGAGAGGCTTCATCAAATGCTAATTCTTCGTCGGATATACCAGAAGATACTCCTTCTTCTACCTCTTCATCGTGTACTTTACATTCGATTGCAATTTCGTCTTCAAGATTTGTTTTGTCTTGTATATGATCCATCGCGTCTAAGTGGTCTTTTAAACAAATGCACATCTCCACCGCTTCCGGAGTTAATCTTGTTCTTCGTAATGATAATACCCTGCCACTAAGAGAAAACGCAGACTCCGAAGCTACCGTAGAAGCTTGGACGCTTAGTAAATCACGGGCCATAGCGGAAAGAATGGAAATTGGGATTCCTTTCCTTTCCACCAAGCCAAAATATCAAATGCATGATAATCTTGAGTACTCATAGTTGAAATAAAATTCGTCGTACTATATATACCAAGTTCGCTTGTTGGGGCGTTACCCCTTTGACGTTTAGCCGTCACATCCCGAACAACATTCAACATAGTCATAACGGGGTCTTTAAACGAGGTACTAGCACTTGAGGTCGATTCTCTTTGCGTAGTTATATTTACGTTAGGTCCATATTTATTTAAATAAAAATTATAAATAATTTTCAAACTTATATTAAAAACTTCTTTTGCCTCGGTTGAAAAATTGGGGTTTTCGTCATGTATATCCAAATTGTCATTTATCTCGTCTCTTAAACATTCTACCCCCGCAACATTTAAAAAATGATTTAAAGCAGCGGCACAAGTAAAAACGGGTGGTAACTCAAGAAAATATTTTTTAAACTTCTCTTTCATTGGTTCTATCATTTCTCTAAACATACTATTTTTATTTTGAAAATTTTTAAAATTGAAAGCCATGAAATATAATTCTGAAGCACCGAATAACTAGTGGGATAATAAACTCCCGATAATTTTGTAGTTGAGTTTTTAAACACCTCAAGAAATTCGGATAAATGTTCAATATTTTTCCAACCCAAATCCGGAAACAGGTCGGCTTCGCAATTATCCGAAAGACTATTATGAAAAGCTTTTAAAGTGCCTTTTTGTTTTAAAGCATAATCAAACATATGACAAGTCGAATTCCACCTAGTAGGTACATCCCAATTAGGCCCTAAAATCTAGATTCTGTATCTTTACAAAGTTGTTTATAATCTTGATATCTTTTTCTACTTTTTTTAAAAACGTCGTAACATAAATCGAAAAGCTTTTATAAAGCTATCAACAAATGGTACGGATAGACCATCTTGTACTACTAAATTAATAATATGTGCAACACAACGAGTATGAAAAAAATCACCGTTTGCAATCGAAGATATTTTAATTTTAATTTTTCAACCGCGGTTGTGTTGTTGGAAGCGTTATCAAATGCCATTGAAAATATTTTATTTTGTAAATTAAAAGTAGTTATTACATTATCCAAAAAGTAAAATAAATACTCTCTTGTGTGTGGATACGGAAATAGATCAAATGCAATCGTACGTTTCATCATTTGCCATGAACTGGGATCTACCCAATGAGCGGTGACGCAAAGGTACGATTCGGGCAAACCGTGTGGCGCCGACCAAACGTCACTAGTTAAGTTTACACCGGTATTTAAATTTTCAAATAATACAATTAAATCATTTTTTCCTTACTTCCACAATTTTAAACAATAACGTCTAAGTGTAGTACGACTTACGTGAGTGTAACGAGGTTGAAGCGTCTCTCGAATTAAGTTGGTTAACCGAGGGTTGTCGAAGTGATTGAAAGGCAAAGCTTCTTGAATCACGAACTTTGCCATTCGATCTCGAACCTCATTAACGTTGTAATTAAAGATTCCACCGTCTCCACTCAATTGTGTTTGTTGCGAATCCGGATTACTTTTCAATGACTTACAAAACTTCTTGGTATGTGTTTGTTTAAAGTCGTGTTAGAATCTTTAGCAAGTAAAGCTCCACAAAACTTGCAACGAGTCTTTACAGATCCGTTACTCAACTCAACCATATCCCAATTGCACCAAACATCCATGTTACGATTGTGTGGAAGAACACGAACGACGGTTGGAGAATTCGATGAACCTTGACCAACGGAAGATTGAGAGTGAGCCATATTGAGATTTGAGAATAAACGAGAGTAAACGAGAGTATTGTTTGCGTTTTTTGCGTATGTTTTTTGTGTTTGAAGCTTGGGTACCTTACCATATCAACCCACACCTATTTATACTTGTTTTAGAGGCAAAAACAACCAAAAAAACGGTCACATTTCGTCCCCAACGGCTATATAGCCGTTAAAAACGGCTAGAAAAAAAAACGGTCGAATCCGGGTTCAACCGGTTTGGGTCCGGTTCCTATGCTTTCCAAACACCCCAAACCGGTTTGGACCCGCCGGTTTTTCCCGGGTACGAACCGGGTACACCCAGTATCGGGTTGTACCCGGACCCGGGTCCGGTCGGGTACACCGGGTCGGGTCCGTACCCGGTTTTTATGTGCAACTCAAGCCACCACCACCAGTAGCCACCATGCCGGTCCATCATCATTTCCCTCCTATACATCTGGATCACCTCTACCTCCAAGTGGGGTAGAGGAACAGCTCTTGGCACTTAACCGTATGGTGCTAAGACTGTTGGCTGCCGATGACGAGAAGACTTCTCAGATTCGACAGCTAGTAGACCTTACTGCTGCTCAATCTATGCAGATATCTCAGCAGGCACAGCAGATAGAGTAGCAGGCCTAGAGTAGCATGCCCAATCAGCTAAAAGAATAGAGGAGTTGGAGACTACAAACAAGACCATCATGTTGCGGCTCAAGTGTGACATCCGGTAAATTTCCGTTACCAAGCTCCGTTAGTTCCGTTAAGTCTTGCATACACGTGTCGTGAGCACACTAGTTGTCGTTTAACATTGGTGACTTAATAATATTTAATAATGTTAAACTAATGTTAATTAAATTGATTATGTGATTGTTGTGTTAAAATTATGTGTTTACGCGATTTAATTGCTGATTGTAGAAATTAATCGCGTAACGCGAAAACGTGCCTATTTGTTCGTATGTCTTGTGTTTTTGCAAAGATAAATTATGTAATGAATATTATTAGTTCATATCTTTGTATTTTTAAGTTAAAGGCATTTTAAAAAGATTTTAAAGTCTAGTTTTTATAAAATACCAAAACACAAGGGTTTAAAGGGTAAATATGTAAATTAAATTAAGTAAAACATAAACCCTAGCCCCCACCCCCCATGTGCGACCGTAACCCTCCTCCTCACCTCTCAAACCTGCGATTTTGATCAAGATTAAGCAAGAACACATTGGATTTGATCGATCTCAAGGCATACAACGCATTACAAGTCTCAATTTTGTTACATTACACGTTTAAAGGTTAGATTTTTCATGTTTTTGTGATGTTCTTCATTATGGCCGAACCTTAAATCACAAAATTGGTGTTCTTGGTGTTGAGTTTTGATCAATTGATGATGTTTATATGTTAGTTAGGTTGAATACATGTTAGTTAACGTCGATCATGGATGAATTACATGTTTTTAGTGGTTTAATCATGGGTTTTGATTCTAGTCAAACCCTAATTCGATTTTGAGCATGATTATGGATGAATGATGGTTGTTTGATGAATGTGTGGTGATTAATAAGTTGTATGAATGTTAGGAATCATGAATCTTGCAAGAAATCGATGATTTAGGGTTGATGTTCATAGGTTACTAATAATAGTAACTTTATTTGCATGAAATGTTGAATTATGGATGTTATGATGTTATGGGTGTGTTCATGGTGATAATTAGATGTTAGATTGTTGTTGTGATCATTGGAAATTCAAGAAAACATGTTATAGTTTATACATTACTAAAGATAGTAACTTTTGGATATGATTTGGTGAATTATGATGTTTGGATGTGGTTGATCATGCTTAGATGTTAGTATGAGCTTGAATTGGTATATTAGTGATGAATTCATGTATGCTTTGGATGTTTGATAGATTTTGGGATATTCTTTCCCAAAAGGGAAACTTTATTCGTGTAAACGTTGAAATATGATGTTATGATCATGTTTGGGATGATAGGAGCCTGCTAGTATGTTCAAGGATAAGTTCTAGTGTGATAGAACGTGTTAAATTAGTTGTATGGCATGCTTGGATAATCATGGGTGATATTTGGACTTTAGTGATCATGTATGGTTTGGATGTTGTGTAGTAGTAGGACATCATGCTTGGGTCTGGTAATTGATTGTTGTGATGTTGTGAATGCAATGCATATGCTTAAAGAATATGGTCATGATCATTATACACGCGTGCGGATCTGAGGCCCCTACTTAGTAGGATTGGCAGGGTTTAGGATGTGAAGTCGTGAGTGGCTTCACATGGCATGTGATGAATGGTTGAACCTTGTATGACATGTTAGTTGTATTATAGCTAGTGGATATGTTAATGTTCTAGATTCGCATGACTTGTATAGTACTTGATTGTGTGATGATCTAAGTGATACACCTGGTTGATATAGCATACGTATGATACTAATGAATGTTAATCATGTATGTTGTATGTGCTCATTGGCTTTATTTGAATTATAACTCATAATGTCACTAACGGGTCAAACGGGTCAACTAGGTCAAACGTGTCTATTTGTCTGGAAGCTTGAGTCTTTGATTTTGGTATGATTAGGGTTTCACATGTCTTTTATTTACACGTACTTATGTACTCACATGATCTAGGTAACCTGTGAAGGTTGGCTATCCTCTCGTTTCTCAAAATAAACCCTAAGTACCTTTGCATACATCAGGTGAGTTCATGCCCCACTCTTTACATAATCTCTTTTGGGGGAGATAGCATACTGGTATTTATACGAACGCTTTCATTATTTAAGTTGTGTAAAATATTAATATAGTGCTGTTTACCATGAGAAAAGTCCTCACACTTTTGAATTGTTAATATTTAATAGCGGGGAAACTTGGGTAGTACTACTGGGTCTGACGAGCCCCACCTATGTGACTCGAGGTCAACCGGGTGCATTTTGTCCTATTGAACATTGTCACGACATGGTAAGTCGTGACAGGAGGCAACAACTATCACAGTCAGCTTCAATTGCAAAATCACTATGTACTAAATTTACTGATAATAGACTAGCTATCTATTACCATACACTGCTTATATTTATCGCAACTGTTTACATGTTTATTGAACTCAAACTCTTGAACTCACCAACCTATGTGTTGACATTTTAGTATGCTTTTCTCAGGTCCTTAGCTTGCTTGCCATAGGAGCACTGCACGGTTCATTGCATTTTAAGACACTATGCTTCAAGACAAGTTGACATTTTAACAATTATAGTTTACTCTTTGGGTTGGCACTTGTTTTGCCATAGTTATACTTTATTGACTTGGGTTGTTTTCAAAAACGCTTCCGCATTGTTTAAAGTTGGTATTTTGGTTGATTATGTTTAAATTATGGCATTTAGAGTCGTTCTGAGTAACTATTGACTGTGATCCTGGTTTGTTCACACGCCTCGCGGTAAAACTCCGCAAGTGGATTTTGAGGGTGTGACATCAAGGGATCAAAGGACGAGCCCCTAAAGATCAAGGAAGGAGATGGAGATGATGGTGATGATGATAATGATGATGATGATGATGATGATGATGATGGTGATGACATTGAGGATGATACTGATGTTGGTAATGATGCTGGTGATGATGATGTTGATGATGATGAAGATGACACATCTGCTGCGGGTGCCACACCTGCAAGTGAGAGGAGGACGAAGAAAGCACAAGATCAAGGTGCCTCCACATCCACCCCGTCAGCAGAAGAGCATATGATCCAGGATAAGAGTAATACTTATCTGTTTTTGTTATTTGAATCATACGTATTTGAATCTTGTATCATATTAGTATAATAAATGTTTATATTTAATGTTGATGTTTCTGTTTTGATTATTAACTAATGATTGCTGTGTTGAATGTCTAAATCAAGCAGATCCAAACTTTCAGAGGGATGAATATGATGTTGCTCCCCTCCAACAGATCAAGACTCAACTCACGTTGATTCTTGATCTGCAGGGTATAGTTAGGAGATCGGTGATGTACACTCCTGAAGAAGGAGAGATCATTCACAATCTCACTGACGAGCAAATTGCAGAAATGTTCAAACTCAATGCCAAGGAGATTGTGAAAGATGCTCCAACAGTCCATGTGGAAAGTGGTGACGAGCTCAACGATGTGGATGAAATCGAGATTGAAGATGTCACTGACCAGCATTATCCAGAGTACACTGATAATGAGGGTAATGTCATTCCCAATCTAGGAGACAATCTAGTCAGTGAAACCTTTGAGACTCTGGATAAACTGGAACAAGAGTCGGATAAGACGGAAGATAAGGCCCAAGCCTCAAATGCTGAAGTTAATATCAGAAAGGCTGAATAGGCTGCATGCTTTGAAGAGATAAGAGCCCAACGCAGTGCGTCAAAGTTGACTGTCTACACCAAACTATACAAAGTGAAGAAACATCATAAGGTGTCGGGCAGAATCATCGCATGGGTACATTTTGAAGATCTCAATGTTTATGCTGTTAAACGTGAGAAAGGGATCGAGTATTTCAGGTTCCCACACGACCTGAAGACTCTTCCTGGATTCGAGCTTAACCAGTTAGCGAGGCTAAAACTGCTATATGCTGATCCACGCAAGATGTCTGGTTGGTTTGAAGCAGCACTTAAGAGAGAGTACCATACCAGATGGGTCAACTTTAAACCTCAACAACCAACGAGGTATATCAGAAGGTTTGAGGTTGATGCCATAACTGGAAAACCGAGAATAATGCTGAAGTGGAGTCCTCCGTGCACCATGTCTAAGATCCCACTACGGGAAATGCCACAGGACTTCACTCCACACTTCAAATGGTGGTACTATGATTGGAGGACAGGAGAGGCAGTCATAGTCTTGAACAAAGAGGGCAAAATGGATACTATCAGGGTATTTGACCCGATGTGGCTCACAAACTTGTCTGCAGATGATGTATACACATTAAACAAGTGGCCATTATTCTATGACTCTCAAGATATTGTACAAGCTCTATAGTTTCAGAATGTTATACGACTCTTCTTTGCGTTTGAGATACACGCAGGAGTCACAAAAGAAGAGAAGTACAAGAAGTATGAAGAGGTGATGAAGGCGGTAAGACATTAGATGGAACTAGGTCCAAGGGGGAGTTTGTAGGTACATGTGTCCCTAGTTTCTGAACTTAATGTATATGTCTTTAATGTCTTACACGTTTGAAATAGTTGGGTACTTAATGAAATGTAAATGTTTGGCTGTATTTATCATGTTTAATATTTCATTAATGAGTTGTTTAACGCATATTGACTTGATTATATAGGTTTGTGGTTGATTGAACTAATATAAATAATGTAATGACAATTAATACGTTCAAACTTAATAACATAAAGTTATCATGCGAATGGCCCATGCTAATGGACCATACACATGAACAACTTCATGCGAATGACTCAGTCGCACGACTGAACCAGGAGACTGGATCAGTCGTATGATTGTCATATAAGATTGCCTCAGTCGCACGACTGAACACTCAGTCGTGCGTATGGACCAACCGTATGACTCAATTGCACGACTGAACCATGCTAATGGTTCAGTCGCCCGAATGAGCAACCCTAACCTATAAATACCACCTAATTCGTAGAAAAATGCAAACATTGAACACACTTCGACTCCAGACGTACCCTAGCCGTCCAGAGACCTCTAAGATCATACTCCAAGTTCATAGATCACAGTAGATCGATTCCTAATCGATTCTTAACGTTAGATTCAATACATAATTGTTTCTACGTGCGTTCTCACTGATTGGATGCCAATCAAATAGGATTCCGCACTATTTGGTTCGGTATACACGTTAATCAGTTTGTACATCGTCCAATACACGATCCTAACTCATATAGTCATTAAACATATCAATAGAGAACTTCAAAGGGCAGACATTTTGACAAAAGCATTTGCAAGGATCAGGTTTGTTACAACGGGAGTTGCTTGGTGTTCAAGATTTACTTGTTCATGATTAGATGTGCATGTTACTATTACTCCCTCACAAGACAAACCTTAGGTTTGTATATGTAAATATGTAAAAGTGTGTTTAGTATATTAGGAGAGTTGATGTTGTAATTAGCATATAGTGTATCGATTCTATTGAACGATGCGTCTCCTATATATAAATCTACATATCTATGAAATCATTAACTTTTTCAGGATCAATTACTCTATGAAATCATTCACTTTTGCAAGATAAATTACTGAACGTCTCTGATTCATCTTTTCTTTTTGTTCTTGGGCAATAGAGTTTGGGAATTATTTTAATGATTTTTCGACAATGAACTTATCCAACCTGAATCGGATAAGAAAATTATATTGAAATAGCCAAAGAACACTTAAATCTTCCACCACACGTGAAAAAAATTCTAAGTCCACTATTTGCAAGATGGACGGTTCACCACTTTCAACGTTGCTCGGGTTGTTGGTCATCAGTGGATGTTGAGACTTGAGAGAGAATTTGCGAGGGAGGGGGATGGAGATGGTTGTTTTTTTTAGCCTTTTGTTCTTTAAATAAAAAAGTATAATAGTTCAGTTCCGAACATTAATGAATTGTTCAATGTTTGTTCGTCTTAAGGAATAATGGAGTGATAACCCTCATAATTTATAAACAGGTAGTAAATACTTCCTGCGCCTCCTTCGCTTCGCGACGGGAATTTTCCAACCAATTTGCTAATATAATTGACATATTAATTCACAAAGAGCAATCAAGTAATTAACAACCTACAATTGACAATAACATACCAACATATACTCTTGTTTGAAATTTGCTGAAGTGCTAACCAGGATAGTAAATTTTCTTTCTTAATGCACTTAAAGATCAGTTATAGCAGTTTAGGCTTCAGCTGCAACTACATTGTTAATCATATTCAACTCATATAATTCATGAGCGCTAAAATCCTATTCTGCACTTGTAGTCACTTTAGTGGGTTTTAATAGCAACATTTTGTAACAAAATCAGTAGCACTTGTACACTTCACCAGTTGCATTTACATACTTCATCACCTGCCAACCTCCAATATAATATGATACCAATATTAAATCTGGTTCTGCGTCTAGCACTTCTTGATAGTAATCCACCTGAAAAAGATCTGAGTCACTAATATCAAATCCAGTTGTGCGTCTCGACATAAGACCTCAAATCGCATAAACCTATGAAGAAAACGAGAAATTATAACGAAATATTTTTCAAACCATTATGTATTATCTTTAGCAGATCAACATGTAAACCACAGGATCTGTTTAAAAAGAAAATGGGTTGGGAGTAAATTCTATTGCCTAACGTTTGGTTAATTTTGATCGGGTCAAATTATGGTAAACGGGTCATGGGTTATTAGAAAGTTTATTGTGTCAGATGTTTTAATTATTAATGGGCCATAGTTAGTTATCAAAATTAGTGGGTCTAGATAATGGAGTAATGGGTTAGTGGGTAAGTTTTTCTTTTCTCTGTTAATGTACATTTGAGAATTAATGAAAGGTATGAGTTTATGAGTATGATTTTAACCTGAAACCAACATTTGGTATCAGAGCGCAAGGTTAAGAAAAGAGTGTCGTTTTGAGAGTCGGTTTCGAGAGGAGAAGCAGCCCTTGGCTGTAGGGCTAAAGAAGAAAAAGTCGCATGAGCAAGTCAGATTGAAAGAAGTGAAAAGTAAAATCAAAAGTAAGAGGGAAACTTTGGGGATGACTGATGTAGTTAGATCGAAAAAATAAGCAAGCAGGTGATTGTCGAAAAAAAAGGAAAAATAGCAATCGAGCAGGAAATCACACAACAAGGCATGGGAATTATTGTAAGCAGTCAACCAAGCATGTCAAAGAAGTCGTAGCCGGAATCGTGAAATCGAGAAAGAAGGTAAAAACAAATGGAAACTGATTTGTTTTTTTATTAATAACGGAAAGAAAAGGAAGCAAGTCATGGAAGGTTTAGCGGTGGAATTTATATTGGAAGGGGCCAAGCAAGCAGACACCTCATTTCTTTATTAACTAAGCAACCAAGGAGGCTGCTGATTTTTGTGCGACTAAAACTTAATTACGCCTGCAGGGAGGACGATGAACTAACCAAGCAAGAACCATAACATGCTGGAGATTTTTTTGATTGCAGCAAGTGGCGGCAAGCAACCTTGACATTTTTGCAAGAAATCAAGAAAGAAATGAGAGTTTTTGGCCTTAATTTTGGGGCTGAAACAGTGACCAAATCACGAGTGATTACAATGATAGTAACTACACGAATAAGGCAGCACGCGGGACAACGGTTCGGTGATCTCAGATTTGGTTTTGAGGCAGATAATTACATACGAATTGGGTGTGTTTAAGCAGGCCGGTTGATTAGAACGAAAACAAGAAAGTTAGCAAATAGCAAGATCGTATCTTTGTGATTCGGATAGCAAGAAAGTAAGGAAGTTAACAAGAAAGATGATTCAAAGTAAGCAAGAAAGAAAGATTCGAATCAAGCAAGAAAGTAGCAAGATTAGCAAGAAAACCAGTACCGGTACTTATAAGTTTTTTGTTTAGAGAACATATAGTTCTTACAAAACTTATAGTGTTCAGAGGTTATTCATTGAGTAAGATGTTGCAGGTAGTGATTTCAACTTTAGTATTAGTCCATTGAAAACTTAAGATATTCTACTATGAATTTAGTTCAAGCTTTTAGTGATTTCAGCAATATATATTACAACATATATGAAATTGCAGAATGATAAATTTGGGAGAATGAACTCGCATTACACCCTTTCCAAACTTGATAAAGATTAAAGCATCCTAGTCTTGGGAGAAGAAAGCCTATGAAGTTCCTTCATGGCCAAAAATGGAATTGATCAAATTCAGGGGCCATCGATATAAAAACTATGCACATAGATTCTTTCATCTTCTTCAGACACCTTACATCAAACAAAACAAATCGAAGGACTTTAGAGAAACCCAAGTTGATAATACAAAAGCGCACCAAAAGCACATCTAGCTAAGAACCTCCAATAGCTCTTTTTTCGAAATCGATTTTGGTGTAAAACACTTGTTTCAACAAAAGCCCCAAACCCAAAAAATCACAAACCATTAGAGAGCGCAGTTACAGAAACATCATACAAAAAGAATCGATTTGTGTAGTAAATGGATTTTCATACTTCGATGGAGAGATCAACTTCATGCAGATGGCATCGGAATTGATTTATATACATTTTTGTGGGACGATCAGGAGGCATCGTCGTCGTCCAAACCGTGAAACATCATCATTCTAAGGTTTATGTCTAAACCCATCTGTAGAGGTAACACGTGTAGAAGATCTTTATTGAAATACCAAAGCTGCCCTTGACACTGTAGCTAACTGCCCTTGACACTGTAGCTAAGGTTCATTTTTATATATAGATAATAGATAAATAATAAATAATAATAACCACATGTGTAATTTCCGATACTTAAATACAAAAAATAAAAATTTAAAATTACACAATAATGGTTCGCGTAATTAGTAAGAAAAATAATCTTGTTATTTATACTACAGGTATGGAATATTTTGGAGCTTCAAACATGATGAAAGTAAACATAAATGAGACTTCAAACTCACATGACTCCAAACCTTTAACGGTTGTCAAATTTTTAACGGTGTTAAACACGACTTTTCCTATACTGTTGCACCAATAAAGGCTTCAAATAGTATTTAACCACTACACTTGATGTATATAAACTTTAGTAAACTAATTTTTATCTACGTGTAATTTAAGTGACATTTGAAATAACCAATCACTAAGTATATTCTTACAATTAGTATCTTGTCTGATGGACCGTTTTCTTATAGCAATACAAAACCGATGTTAATGATGTTCGTAATTTTAAGCTTACCACGAGTCATTATCAGATCTTTTCATATTAAAAAGTGAAATGCTTATGCACTTATGTCACTAATATTTTTAGCTAGAAGGCCACCATACCCTTTAACTTTTTCATGAGCATGGGTCCTTACATCATTTTCCTTTATTCAATTAAAGTTTGCAACTTTGCAGCCATTCCCATTAATTGGGATGTGCAGCAGCCCTATCTAGTATCTCCTTTGGAATATGCTAGACTTTAATAAATATAAAAAATACTGGCACATAACGCGACATAACTAGTGAAAATGGCAATGGGTTTGATATAAGATGAGTTACAGTAATCTCAGTTATGTATCTAATTAATAATTAAACCATGTATCTAATTAATAATTAAACCATGTATCATGCTCCGTGTGAATGACACGAGGGAACATCAAAGAATGTGTAATGTACGACAACTAGTTGTAAGGTGAGCACAACTTAGAGTCGTACCTCTCATAATATAATTATTTATTTTTTTCCGTTCACCTTACAGAAATATAATACAAAGTTAGTCAAAAAGATTCTATACGTCGGAACGGAAAGCTCAAAATACGTATAAATTTTTTATTAAAATATTTATTCATTTATAATTCCATAAAGTTATCTCGACGTATTTGCTTGATGCACATCCAAATTAATATCATAACCTTTATATAGACAGATTTATGGCTTTGCGAGTCATCTGCATGTACAGAAGAGTGGAAAGAATTTGAACATTCCACGAACATAAACTGTAAAACAAAAACCTCTGCTTGTAATATCCTTATATACATATAATTCTTTTTTTTGAATACTGCATTAATTTTTGCATTATACTCACTCAACAATGTGTTTGAAATACAATTATTTACCAATCAATTCTACAAATGCAATTCCACAGTCATATAGATTTGGAAGCCGTTCAAAAAATATATATATTTGGATTAAAAATAGTAAAATTTTATTGTGGATGTTAGTGAGATAGCTATTGTGGGTAGAAGAGAACCACAAGTTTTGGTAGTAGTTGGTGAAGATGATTAAAGTTGAGGGACCAGATATGATGTCTTGGATTTCACTCATCCTTTTAGACCACAACCCTTTGGTCCCATTTCACTCTAGCTATAGCTGCTTCCTCATGGCCACATATTAACCATCGCCCAACCGGTCAAATATATAGCACTGCTCCTTCAATTTGGTCCACAAATTAATTAACCTATGCTTATTTCTTCACGGGTTATGCATGCCATTTTTATATTAACCAGTACAAGATGAGATTACAAATTTGTTTTTGATCGGCCGTGTGAAACTTTTTGTTTTGTAGGTCATCAATTCTTGGATTGCCTTAGTTTAAGCATGTTTAATTGTCATGTTTTTCTAGTGCTCATGATCATTGCGCTTAAAACGCATTGGTAATACTTGCGACGAGAATTTTTTTTGGCTTGGTATCTCTCATATATGTATGGTCAGACAAAAGAGAACGATGTACATTTTTGGTTTTGAAATTACTTACTAGTGTTCACGTCGAGTGTAAAATACATATGTTTTAGCTAGCTAGTTGCTACTGCCACTAGCCTAAAAGATAAATAAGAGTACTCACTTTTGTTTAAAATTGCTTGTTAGTTTAATGGCACCATTGAACCGTCTACAAAGATCATTCTTATTGATGTCACCCCTTCCCCCCAACTTAACCTTAATTATCTTATTTGACATTAAGTTGATCAACACGAGCTCATTAGTCTAAAATATATTCCAATCGGAGAAACCATGGTGTGCCTCTCTATCTCGAAACCGCTTGTCTAGTTTGGTGTTCATTTGATGAAGCTTGCAGTAATGGAAACAATTTTTTGCAAAATTACAGGACAAACATACTCTACATTAGGCCTAAAGTGACTCGATACCTTGCAACGAAATCGCCCTTTTTCATGTAATTGTTTTAGTTACTTCTCCCTTTTAGTACTTTCTGTTGAGTCAAAAATGTCAATATGTCATTAAGTGGTAACTAAGTAACTATCTCAATCCCCAAAGTCTTAATCATGGATAAAAGATGTCATTCCACATAGGGTTATGATAAATTTTACCGAACTACAGTTAAGTTTTGGAACAATCTAGTTATGTGTTGTCAACTTCAATGATTACATTTGTTATTGTTGGCTTGGGAATTGAAATGCATGCTAACAAGTGTGGCTCACCTTCCTCCAATATTTATACACACCAACACCTCAAGAAAACACACACACCATTCATTCATCCATTTATTCATTCACACACACACACACACACTCTCTTTCTCTCTCTCATACACATAGTTGAGGAGATAAGGGTAGAGAGAGAAAGCTTGAAGAACATATCAATGGCTGGGACTGGCGTTTTTGAAGAGATAATTGAAGGACAAGTGTTCAAATACTACACTGATGGTGAGTGGAAGAAATCTGCTTCTGGAAAATCTGTTGCTATCATCAATCCCACTACCAGAACCACTCAGTACAAGGTTCAAGGTACACTTTTAACATTAATTATCCTCGTATCGACGGTAAATTTACTGCCATGTATCGCCACAGTCTTTTACAAAAATACAGGATAAGACTGCGTATATAAGATATTATGTTAGAAGGAAGATCTTTGTTTGGCAAGTATAATTTTATAACAGATGATAGTTTAGGAACTAGATATCAAAGTAAGGAAATATGACACTTGGTTGGCTCTGGTGCAATGGTATATCTTGATTGTCATATCTAAAACTTTTATCCTGTTTGTACTCTATGCAGCTGAGGTTGTACCTTGGTATCTTTGATATTCTTGGGGCCACTATGTCAAGATATTCAAAAAACTTTAACATGACATTTGGCATGAGACATCTAGGAATTTATATCAACGTTTTGGTTGCTTTTCCTTGTAGATACTCAAAGATAAACACATAACATATATATTCAGTTGTGTAGACAACTTAATGCAAGTAAATATCTAAGGAGTGATATTCAACTAAACATAAGCGTTTTGTGTTTTAGTGATATTAAGATGTTTAATAAATGTGTCTCTCCTTAAATGGTTGAGAGTTCAACTCTTGTGATAGAAGAAATATGTAGGTTGAGGAGTAGGATTAAATGGTTTATGAATTAGAGGTTGATGTTGTTTTCTTTTAAGAAAATAAAATTCACATTTAAGGATAATTAGATGCATTGTGAGGGTTGTAAATATAAAATCATCATGTTTAAAAACTAACGTGACATGAAAATTTTACTAAGATATAGCATGGATTGTCTTATAAATTGTGATAAGATAAATAGTTGATTGAAGTTTCGAAAGAGTCCAATAGCATAGAAACTAGTCATTGTTATATATAGATATCTAACCATCTAAGATTAACTATTATATGTTTTATACAATTTGATCATGAACATATTCTTTTTGTTAGAATATTGTTTATGGTAGCAAGACATCAATATTGTTTTCTGTTTATTAGCATGTACACAAGAAGAGGTGAACAAGGTAATTGAATCATCAAAAATCGCTCAAAAGCAATGGGCGAAAACACCTCTATGGAAGCGGGCCGAACTTCTTCACAAGGCGGCTGCTATTCTTAAGGAGCACAAGGCTCCCATTGCCGAGTGCCTTGTAAAGGAGATTGCAAAGCCCGCCAAGGATTCGGTCACTGAGGTACAACACATATATGCATTATTGCAAAATTTATTTCAAAACCCATAGACCCATAGGTTACATATATATTTTTTTTATCAAATCCTACCCCAAATTTGTATCATGTATGGGTTTAAAACCGCGACCTGTACTCTAAAAAACAATATCTCTAACAAGTGGGCTAGCTTCACATTAACACCGAAATGATGCATAACCATGCATTGTTTGAGTTATATGGTCACAAACTATAGCGAACAATGCACGTTAAAAGAATATAAAAGATGCATTCCTCTCATTTTAGATACATTATTGAACTGCGTGAAAATATGCATTAGTAAGTTGTACTGCGATATACAACTCCATAATGCTTGTTGTAGAACAAGTAGATTGAATATTCTCCAGCCTTCAACAATGCATACTCCAAAAGTGTCCCACAATTTTGAACTCTGGTTACATTCATTAATGAGTAGTGTCATTGCAATGAATATTAATCGGGCTTAATTGTCTAGTCGAACCGTTTATAAGATTTCCAAGCAATTCCAAAGTATGTATTTGTGGTTCAGTATATAAATAACATGGTAAAAGTGACCCGATGCCAAATCAAAGGCCAGACAATACTATTTGACAGTCAAGTTAACAAATTTGTCAAAATCAACAAATATTTGTAGACAATGTAGAGTGTTTACTGGTTATTTGAAATTTTATATTTGATTTGAAAAAAAAATCGATTCTAATTCTAAACTCACATCCGGTTCAAACATTATGCACATATTAATTGAAGTTGAAAGAAACAGTAATAACTATATAAAGAAGATTGTATAGGTAAGTTTGGCCTCAACCGGCCGCCCTGACAAGGCCCGGGTTTGGGCGTTGTGCCCAAATCCGCTCTTGTCATCAAGTAGTAATGTAAATACAATACAAATACATATATTATTGGAAGACCAATGTGGAATCTTTACCCACAAATTAAACCTAATCTATATTGGGCATCTGTCCCTAAGGGGTAGCTTGGTGTGTTCCCAACCAATTGGTTATGGGTTAAAATACGGTATGCAAGTTTGGCGAATATTTTCCTGGGAATATTAATTGATATTCAAAAACAAAAGGCGGTGAATAACCTATTTTTGAAGCTTAAAAGATTCACATTCAAAGAAAAACTTTATGATGACTTATACATTGTTTACTAAAAGCTTTAAATTGTCATATAGGTGGTTCGATCGGGGGATCTCATATCATATTGTGCAGAAGAAGGGGTTAGGATCCTAGGAGAAGGCAAGTTCTTGGTTTCTGATAGTTTTCCAGGCAATGAGAGAACTAAATACTGCCTCACTTCAAAGGTAAAAATATATGCCACATTTTACACTCAAAGTTTTCATTTTTTCATCAAAAACTTACAAAAAGATTCATGGGTGTGACCAAAGTTACAACTTTTGATTCAAAATTTGACAGATTCCACTCGGTGTTGTCTTGGCCATTCCTCCGTTCAACTATCCGGTGAACCTTGCTGTCTCCAAGATCGGTCCAGC
The DNA here is from genome assembly GCA_025506515.1 of Flaveria trinervia. Taxonomy (NCBI): domain Eukaryota; kingdom Viridiplantae; phylum Streptophyta; class Magnoliopsida; order Asterales; family Asteraceae; genus Flaveria; species Flaveria trinervia. Next base: position 95,908,194 of record CM046448.1, on the reverse strand, counting down.
ACTTATTGCTGGAAACTCCCTTGTCCTCAAGCCTCCCACTCAGGTAGTTCACTTTCTCGTCTTCGCAACATGTAAACTTGTTGTTTAGTTATTGCTTTGAGACCTTCCAATAGCTCTGCTATAAGTGTCAGCTCACTCGGTACACTTGTTGTTGTATTAATTGTTTTTTTGGTTTTCTGAAGGCTTCTTTTTGAATATGTGTTTCAGGGTGCAGTGGCCTGTCTTCATATGGTGCAATGCTTTCACATGGCAGGCTTTCCTAAAGGCCTAATAAGCTGCGTCACCGGAAAAGGATCGGAGATCGGAGATTTCCTAACAATGCATCCCGGAGTTAACTGTATCAGGTAGCCTAATTACATGCTTTTACATTTTACTTCTCACAACAACAAAGGCTACTGTTGTCAGAGTATGCATACAAAAGATTTTACCTGAAATAAAACATAACAAACATATTGGTGTTGTGTATCCTATGCCTGTTTTTTTTTCCAAAAACAAATCATGTTAGTGTAAAGATGATTTTTTAAGGATAGTACATATACTGATAGAAAATATTGTGACAGTATTCTAACATACTTTCAATTCGCCATGTTTCCAGCTTCACAGGTGGTGACACTGGAATCGCTATCTCCAAGAAAGCCGGCATGGTGCCGCTTCAGATGGAGCTTGGAGGAAAAGACGCTTGTATCGTGCTCGAGGATGCTGATCTAGATTTGGTAGCAGCAAATATCATCAAAGGAGGCTTTTCTTATAGGTAACAAGGACTAGAAAGTGTAATTAGTCCATTACATTTTTATTTTTATAAAATGGTGTTAAGTGGTGAGTCTTGTTTACAGTGGGCAGAGGTGCACTGCTGTTAAGGTGGTTCTGGTAATGGAATCTGTTGCAGACGCGCTAGTCGAGAAAGTCAACGCCAGGGTGGCGAAACTGAAGGTGGGTCCGCCCGAGGAAGATTGTGACATCACTCCTGTTGTATCGGAGTCATCAGCAAATTTCATTGAGGGGTTGGTTAAGGATGCAAAGGAGAAAGGGGCAACCTTTTGCCAAGAGTATAAGCGCGAAGGAAACCTCATTTGGCCGTTGTTGCTTGATAACGTTAGGCCTGACATGAGAATCGCGTGGGAGGAGCCGTTTGGACCCATTCTTCCCGTTATCAGGATCAACTCTGTTGAAGAAGGGATCCACCATTGCAATGCTAGCAATTTCGGTCTTCAGGTACGTACGTTATCCATGAAGTCATGCATTAAAAACTTGTACAGTTCAATTCCTAACGCGTGACATCCTACTAAGATATGATCTACTAATGATATTCACATTACAAATGTGTAATGCATGTGTTATTATGGATCTAAAGCATGTTCAACCTTTTACCCAATGATAGGGATGTGTGTTCACCAAGGATGTCAACAAAGCGATTTTGATCAGTGACGCGATGGAAACAGGAACGGTCCAGATTAATTCAGCTCCGGCTCGTGGGCCTGATCATTTCCCTTTCCAGGCAAGCTCTTATAGTCATTTTAAAACGTATATTAGCTTGTTAATTTATCGTTATTAAAGCTAACATGGGTACCGATTAATTAATAGGGTTTGAAGGATAGCGGAATTGGATCCCAAGGAATCACAAACAGTATTAATATGATGACGAAAATCAAGAGCACAGTGATCAACTTACCTACCCCAAGTTACACCATGGGATAGGACCATATTATCAATGCATCAACTCTGTTCATGAAAAGAATAAAAGAAAGACTAATATTGAGATTTCTCTTGTTTTCATACACGGTATAATAATGTCTAGAATTATTAGAATGTTGAATATATTTCATGCACTATGTGTTTTATGTTCAGGGAAGAAATTAATGATTTCTAGGTATTAGGTTGGGTCTAATAACAAAATACGTAATTGGAGTCAAAGTTATGTAGTTCTTCGTAAAATTAAAGGTTGAGCTCTATTTACAATGTGGTGGTGTAATTTAGTTGTGTAGTTAGGAGGAGTGGAGTAACATTGGTCACTAAAAAAGAAATTAATGATTTCTAAGACATCTTGGTCTTGTGTTTTATCCTAGTCTTAGATGACAAAAATAGGAAATTTCTGGTTTGGCTTCCCATATAGAACTCATATGCTTGATTATATCCCTTGTGTTATATGCGTTACCTTTCCATTGCCTTTTTTTGTTATACACAATACCTATGTATCTTTATGCTTTATAATGGCAATACAATGAAGAACATGTATAGCGACAACAAAATGCCACCCTAGCGATAATATGTAGTAGCTATAGGTATATTCCTTGCGCTAAATTAGAATGTGGTCTTAAGGCTCCAGAATCGATTTCCCTTCTATAGGTTTATGTGGCCTGGACAAAGGTTCAAAATAGCTTAAAAATTAGGACCACGGACCAGACAACATGTATGTAGAATGGGTTGGGTCGGTTCAGTCTTTAGTTTCTTGGTACGGTTTTTCGAGTCAGGATTATTATGCTCACCTCTATATATGGCCCTACGTTTAATGGTGTTAATTTGATCTGTCAATTTTATATACATATTTATATTCAAGCTAATTAAATCAATCAAAAACTCAAAAAATTCAAATCCCTAATCTCCATTATATTACTCAATTTCAGTCGTTCCCTTCTTAGTGTAACAGATGTGCCTTGCTCTTCTTTCGTTTTCGTGGACAGTTTAGCGATGCTTTTGGTGGACATAGAACCTATAGTCGACATCATCCGTTATCGGCTCCGCATGGGAGGAACAGGAAGAATCCACCGTATCTGATCCTTAACTCCAACTCCATAAAAGAAAAGTCGTAGGGACTCTGTTCACGGGCACCTCTTCGGTTTAATAACCACATCCTCGCCTATAGAGCTAGAGCCTCTCACAAACACTATCTCCATCTCTTTCTCTAGTCAGCAGCCATCCATCCTATGCACCGATCAATTGAGGAAATATTTGAAGCTTGATGTATTGATGAATAAACAATCTAGTTTTCAATCTCACTGAAGTTTAAAGTATTCATCATGTTCTTCGGATGATTCTTTTCGATGTCCTCCAAAATCATCATTCTCATCATGTTAAATTTGAGGTTTTTTGTCTCATAATTTATAATGTTATGTTTCTTAACAGAATAAGCAATTTCTTGTTAAAAATAAGTTTGTGTTCTTGAAATTCACACTTTCGTATTTCAGTTAGTTTCTCCCTGATGCCCGTACCAATCCACGGCCCAATTACTTTTCATGCATTCCCGTGGTTGTAGTTTGTGATAAAACTGTTTATTTTGATACAAAAATATTTTTAGAAAAACCAAAATAGTTAAAAAAGTGAATCATTATTTTATTAGTTATAGTTTTTACTCGTACGTAATTTCAATTAAATCTTATAATATTGTTTTATTATTGATAATTTTTATTATACTATTACATTTATTTATTCAACTCATGTTATACTCTAGTTTGCTAAAACTAATTTTCTGATATTTTTACAATTAGTTATGAGTAAAGAATAGAGAAATGTAATGAGAAAGTTATAAAAATATTATAATTAAAAATAGAAAAAAAATAATTTATTATAATTATATGAATAAAAATAAAAACAAAATTTAAATACTCTTACCTAACCCTAAATATGGTTAGAGAATAAAAGTCAGTGGTGAAGAAATTTAAATATAGAGTATATGGACCAAATGTAAAGGTTTAGTTGCAACAATCAAGTTTGGTCCAAATTGCATTTTATGACTTATTAATTGAATAGGACGAATATTAAAAATTTAAAGTAGACTACACATGTCAACCTAAACTATTTGTGATGGTCTTCGAAATTCGTAGCGAGGGATGGCCATATTTGTGGTGCAAGTCAGAGCGGGAACTGTTGGTAGTATAAAATAAGTTGTTTAATTAAATTTAAAGTTAAAATTATATTTATTTAAATTATTTATTTTATATTTATTTAAATTCTAATTATAATCTCTTTTTAAAAAACTTGTAACTTATCGTTAATCCCATTCATAACCGCCTCCTAACTTCAACTATAAAAATAAACTTTAAGCATCACTTTTCATTTGTTCATTCTTAAAAAATCTCACTTATATATTTTCTTTCATTCATTGTTTTTTTATCAATTTCAAAAATTTTCTTTTACAAGTAATTTCAATATGTTTTTAATACTAAGTTAACATTATATTTCTTTTATATTATGCATTTTTATATTATTTAATTATCTTAACATTCAATGTTTTTATGATTTTATGTTCTTATTTTTATTTTTTATATCTACTAATTTCTTTTAATTATAATCATTATCATTTGATCATTAACCTTCTAACATTCACTAACCTTATAACAATTACTAACATTCTTAAATCAAGCTAACAACACACTAACGTAAACAAAGAATCTTGTTTGCATATGGACAACTATGTCACCGCATTCGGATATTCCACAAAATTATTTCACTAAGTGAGGGCTATGCTGAAGTCTTGGAATATTTTTTTTCGATAACTCAAATGAAGTCTAATATACCATATATCGACATAATAAATTTGTTCTAACCGTTTAATGCTTTAATAATTTTAAAAGTACACATAAATTCCTTTACTATAATTTTGGAAAAATATAGTTTGATTCAACTAACATAACTTGGTTATAACTAACTAAATTTGAGTAAATTCAGACATCAATATTAAGTTCATCAAATAATCTTTCCAATGACAGTTTATACATCTTCAAACTCAATCGGACACTCAACAACATCATTCACAAGAAAAGTGCGTATTCAACACCTTTTGGCTTGTGCTGCTGTTTTGACCTGTTTACAGATCTTTTCATAAAAATCTATTACGGGTCATTTCATAAAAATGTTTCTGAACAAAAGTTGTCCAGGAGACTCTGAACTAGTGAAATGTACATTTTTATAATTTTATGAAACTGTTTGCTATTTTAAAATTTTGTTTAAACATGTACCAAACATTTTGTCCAAAATCTAAAATTGGTGCAATAATCTTTTTTTAATCTACCTTTTGGTTTTTGGCATTCTCTAAACATCCTAACTTCTTATAATGAATTCCTACCTCAAGTTATTGTTTTTTTATCATTTAGGACATCACCTTTGACTCTTAAATATCCAAGTTTACTTATGTACTCTACAACATCATTAAACAATATGAGTTTTTCATGCCGCTTTTTACTTTATTTCACCTATTTTAGGGTGAAACATGTTAATCGTATAAACTTACACTTAACACATTTTGATACTTGTAATGCACAAGCAATTCATTTATAAACTTTGTCATGGTTATTTGAGAAACTTGTGAGTCTTATATGATAGTTATCTTGTAAAAACAATCATTAAATATTGCTAGCCTAGCGATGTCATAGATTTATGGGTTTGACAAGCCTATTTGATGCTAAAGTCGAGGTTATTGTTGGCTCCTGATGACGTATGACTTGTTCGTCATTGGAACAAAGTACACTTAGCTAATTGTTATAACTTGTAATGGATATCTTTGTCAAGATTTGATTGTATTATTATGCTATCTATATTCTTGTAATACTTTTTAACCTATAACATGAATTGCCTCTTAAACATTGTTTTCATACGTATGTACAAATTCATGAGAACTCACCAATATTATATGTTGACCCTTTAATTTTTACATGTTTCAGGTTTGCTACTTGAGAAATTATTCTTGCACATAAAAGATTTGGACTTATTTTAATTAAATATTTTATTTTGTTGTTGAAATCTTTGTTTTATTGTAATGATTTATTTGTTTAGTATTATTCAATGAGAAAAAATATTTACTATTATTTCAACTTATTTAATTCCATGAGCTATGAATAATGGTTTCACATTCGTCCGTCTCGATAATTCCATTGTCGGTTGGGGTGTGAGAGGTAATATGGTGAGAAGCACCTCTATCGGCCATCCAAGAGGTAGATGAGTGAGTGGTACCTATAGATATGGCATGAGCAACTAAAGGGTAATTAAATGTAAAATAAATCTGGCTGTTGTTTTCCTTGAGGAATTAGACCAGTTTGTGGTAGTCCTTCGGGTCATTGCCTGCAACATTACAAAACTGACTATAAAGGTTAGACCTAGAAAAGCGAGAGTGACCACTTTAGGAAGTAGAATAGGTTCGGTTGTTACGGAGGTGAATAGGAGTGGTAACATGAGAGTTCGGGATGAAATTAAGTCGGTCCTTGATTTGTTGGAGGAGTGAGAGTACTAGCGTTGGGTGTTGTTGACAATACCTAGTATAGGAGTGGAGGGTGTGGTAGATTCCATCAGGATTGATTCATAGTAGATGACTTTATCATATTAGTTGGCATATGAGAGAAAGGTCTAGCAAACTATTAATGTTATGATAAAGGGGCTAAACTCTTCACCTAATTGGCTCAAGATGCTAACAAAAAGATGTTCATCATCTGTAAAGCTTTGGGCAAAAGCAAGATCATCAGCAATTTGTTTCATGTCTCGAAGAAATTTAGTGATAGAGCGAGTACCTCAAGTGTGTTTGGCTAGTTTTGCTTTGAGGGAGACAACTCGAGAGTGTGATGCACTCACATAACTCATGGTGAGTCGGACATAAAATTCTCAAGATGTTCTAGCAGAGGAAACATGGGCCGAATGAGATCTAAGCTATACATTTGAATATATTTCCTATTAACTACATCTGAATTGTTTGTTACAATATTATCGGTAGCTGACATCATGTGTTCACACGAACATCATGGAATTCTACTAACCCAAGCTGCTTCTTCTATTGTTGCATTTCAAGAGGTGATTTCATTACCTAGGCTTATCCTGCCATGTGTCCAAGAGCAACAAAAATCATTCTTGAATTTCTGAGCAACAATATCATTCTTGAATTGCTAAAGTTAGTGAACAAACATGAGGTTGGGTGCTAAAATCACAAGACTTAAATGTCCTTTAATTTATCTAGGTGTTCCTTTTATTCTTGTGAATAAATAGTTGGATTTGGCTCAATTCACGCATATACACGTATATACACGTATATACATATATACATATGTATATATATACGTGTGTGTATATATATATATATAATATATATATATAAATAGATATATACACACATATATATATATATATATATTATATATATATATACATATATACATACATACATACATATATATATATATATATATATATATAATATATATATATAATATATACATATACATTTATAGACATACATATTTACGTATATGTATATATATGTGTGTATATATATATATACGTACATATATATACGTACATATATATATACGTGTATATATGTATATATATACGTGTTATATATATACGTGTATATATATACACGTATATATATATACACGTGTATGTATATATATATATATACACACACACGTGTATATATATATATATATATATGTACATATATATACGTATATATATATGTACATATATACGTATATAGATACGTATATATATACGTATATAGATACGTATATATATACGTATCTATATACGTATATATATACGTATCTATATACGTATATATATACGTATATATATATGTACATATATATATATGTTTGTATATATATATATATATATATATATATATATAATATATATATATACGTGTATATATATACGTATACGTATAGTATACGTATACGTATACGTATACGTATACGTATATACGTATACGTATACGTATATACGTATACGTATAGGTATACGTATACGTATACGTATATATATATACGTGTATATATATATATACGTGTATACGTATACGTATATACGTATACGTATAGGTATACGTATACGTATACGATACGTATACGTATATATACGTATACGTATACGTCTATACGTATACGTATACCTATACGTATACGTATATACGTATACGTATACGTATACGTATATATATATATATACATATATAGGTATACGTATACGTATACGTATATATATATATACGTGTATATATATATATACGTGTATACGTATACGTATATACGTATACGTATAGGTATACGTATACGTATACTATACGTATACGTATAGGTATACGTATACGTATACGTCTATACGTATACGTATACGTATACGTATATACGTATACGTATACCTATACGTATACGTATATATATATATATATATATATATATATATATATATATTATATATATATATATATATATATTATATATATATATATATATATATATATGTATGTATACGTATATGTATATATATATATATACACACACCTATACGTATATATATATTACGTATATGTATATATATATATATACACCTATACGTATATATATATACGTATACGTATATATATATATATATATATATATATATATATATATACGTATACGTATATATATATATACGTATACGGTATATATATACGTATACGAATATATATATATATACACACGTATATGTATATATTTATATATATACGTATATGTATATATATATATACGTATACGTATATATATATATATAGATATACGTATATGTATATATACATATACGTATATGTATATATATACCTATATGTATGTATATATACCTATATGTATATATATACGCATATGTATATATATATACGTATATATATATATATATAGATATACGTATATGTATATATATATACTTATACGTATATGTATATATATGTATATATATAATATATACGTATATATATAATATATAAATATATACGTATATATATATACGTATATATATATATATATATATATATATATATATATATATATATATATATATATATATACATACATACATACACGTGTGTGTGTGTGTGTGTGTATATATATATATATATTTATATATATATATATATATATATATATACGTGTATGTATATATATATATATACGTGTATGTATATATATATATATACGTGTATGTATATATATACGTGTATATGTATATATATACACCTATATACATATATACGTATATACATATATATACGTATACATATATATATATATATATATATAATATATATATATATATATATATACGTATATACATATACATATATATATATACATATACGTATATATATACGTATATCTATATACATATACGTATATGTATATCTATATACATATACGTATATATATATACACGTATATCTATATACATATACGTATATATATATGTATATATATATGTGTGTGTGTGTGTAAATATACGTATATATATACACATATATTGTGACATCTGGTAATTTTACGTTAACAAACTCCGTTAGTTCCGTTACGTTTTGCATAGACGTGTCATGAGCACACACTAGTTTTCGTTTGACGTTGGTGACCCGATAATAATTAATAATGTTAAATTAATGACAATTTAACTGATTAGATGATTATTGTATTATGCTTATGTGTTTACGCAATTTAAATGCTAAAGGTGAATTTTATCGCGTAACATGGAAACGCGTATATTTAAATTGCCTATCTTGTGACTAGTGGAAATAATGTAAATATTATTATTGTTGATTAATAATGTTGGTATTGTTAAGTTAAAACTTTTAAAAAGTGTTTAAAAGAATAGTTTTTATAAAATATAAATAAAGGGGTTAAGTGTAATTACCTAAAACTAAGACTTAACAAAATTAACAACCCTAATCCCCCCCAAACCCTATTTCGGCCACAACATCCGTTCCAAGCCCCCTCATGTAGATACATATGTATCTAGTTTATGAGCTGAATGTAATATATCTTTCATGTCTTTCGTATATGTCATAGTTTGGGTACTTAATGAAATACAATATGTGGTTGTGCTTATAATGTTTATTATTTCATTGATTAGTAGGTTAACGCTTATTGAACTAATTATATAGGTTTGTGGTTGTTTGCATAGATCTTATTAAATGATAATTGAGAAATATGTTAAACTTAATCATGTGAAGTTCTCATGCGAATGGCCCATGCTAATGGACCATACGCATGAACAACTTCATGCTAATGGACCAGTCGCATGACTGAACCAGGAGACTGGATCATTCGCACGATTGTAACATGAGATTGACTCAGTCGCACGGCTGAACACTCAGTCGTGCGAATGGATCAACGCATAGCTCAATCGCACGACTGAACCATGCAAATGGTCCAGTCGCACGATTGATAAACCCTAACCTGTAATTCGATACCTACACGTACCCTAGCCGTCTAGAGACCTCTAGCAACCTGTTCCAACTTCATAGATCGCAGTAGATCGATTGCTAATCGTTCTTAACGTTTAGATTCAATCGTTAATTGATTCTACGTGCATTCTCACTGATTGGATCGACAATCAAATAGGATTCCGCACTATTTGATTTGGTACACGCGTAAATCTGTTAGTATTCGTCCAGTGCATGATCCTAACAAGTGGTATCAGGGCCTTGGCTCTAGATTTACATGTGATTCAATCGTTTTGATATAAAAATTATGTTTTTACACTAAGAAAATGCAATTTTTTGTGTCAAATCGGATTTTAGACGTCTCCTGATCGTAAAGTTTAGTTTTTCTGGCATACGGCAATTAGGGTTAGCAAGAAATTCGTGTTTTTGCGTACAAAACACCTTAAACGTAGAAAATTTTGAAATCCAGCAGGTTCAGTCGCACAATTGACTCAATCACACGACTGAGTTCATACGCATCCCCCATACGCACGATTGGACTCATTCGTACTCCCATTCATATGACTGAGCAGTCTATTTGCATTGTTCAACCGCATAAGTTCATTCGCCCGATTGAGCCATCCGCATTAGTTCAGTCACACGATTGAACCATCCGCATAGTTGAATCGCCCGAATAGCCCAATCGCACATCTTCATTCGCACATCTTCATTCGCACAAATAAAACAGTTTGGTTTAAAGTTAAAGTTTATAGCAATGGAGGACCAATACTCAGCATTGATAACAGGGAGAGACTCACGTATTCAGAACTTACTGCTACTGGAGAATGAAGTGGGGAATCACAACAAATCCCCAAAGCTTATCACGTTAGATGAATACCCACAATGGAAGCAACGTTTCGAGATCCACATAAATAGAGTAGATCCTAATCTGTGGGAGTCTACAGAGACGGGGTACAGCATGCCAGTAGGAGCTGATGGTGTTAAACTTATACTGGGTGGCATGACTGATGGACAAAAAGTCAAAGACAATGCTGAAAAGAAAGTCTATGCTTTGCTTACATAGTCAATTCGGAAGGATACTTTCCATCAATTCTTGGAGTATACGCAAGCAAAGAAACTATAGGATGCATTGGAGAAAAGGTATGACGAAAACACATCATTGAAGGCCATAAAGGCTAAGGCTTTAAATAAGGAGTTTGAAAACTTCTCCTCGATGGAAAAGAAAGGCTGGATGATGTTATCGATAGGTTCTACCACTTGATGAGTGAGATGCACACTCATGGAGTAACGACGTCAATGGAGGACAAAGTGTCTAACTTTGCAGATGGGCTGCCAGAGAAATGGGTTTCTTTTGTCTCCAATCTCAGACAGAATGGTATGCTAATGAAGTTAGATATTAATGACTTCATTCTGAAACTGAGAGAAGAAGAACCGAGGATGAAGTACAGAGCCCAAAAGTCTTCCTATGATCAAAACCCAACGCTGTACAACGCGACTCCTCAAGTCAAAACGTCTGGAGCACCCCTTCAGACAGCTTTTGTGTCAAGCTCAACTGGTCCTGCTCAAGCATCTACTTCAGGGTCAGAAATGTCAGGGTCGTCTGGTACCCAATACATCGTACCTGAAGCCAATGCAGCAAAACTAAAGACCGAGAATTTCGGTAATGTGGCAGTTGAGGTAGCTAAAGAGCACATGGATCTCTTAGCTGCGGTAGTCCACTCCTATGATGGACTAATTTCTAGTAAAATTGGGAACTGCCATCTGGCTGATGAGGATTACGAGCAGATGGACAAGACAGAGCTGGAACGAATGGATATAATGTGGGCCTTAGCAAGTGCTGTACGAAGAGCTAAGAAGTTTGTCAATAAGACCAGACATAATTTGGTTTTGACTAAGGACACTACCTTTGGCTTCGATAAGACCAAGGTGACTTGTTTCAACTGTGGTGAGAAGGGGCACTTCAAACGGAGTGTGTGAAGCCCAAGAAGACTGGCAATGGGAATCCTTTCTCCTCCTTCAATTGTTAGGATAAACCCACTAGAAGTCCTACTTCGTCAAGCAAGGACCCCAAAGCCTTGACTGCTCATGATGATGAGGATAGGACTGGAGCTTTCGGTTTGTCTCACTGGGAGAATCCAATATCGCTAGTGTGGAGGATTTAGATGATGATTCTGCTAGTGAAGGAGATATTGCAGTCAAACTCGCGATGTCAAACACATAAGAGACTGGACCAGTGGTCAATTACCTTCCTTAAGATGGGAAAACTACAACAACGTCAGAATCACCGCACCAGAAACACCAGACTCTGCATTGATGGCTGATTCATCAGAACCCTCTCTGGTAAGTACTACTGACAAATTGTTCAATAATCATGCTTGTTCTAATTGTAATAAATATAGGGAAAGCATAGATTTAAAATTTGCTAGGTTATTAGATCATAATGATAGCTTAGTTAAGGACTTGGAACTGCGCATTGAAGCTAACAGAATTCTTAAACAAAATGAGCACAGTTATAAAGAGAAGATAGAACTGTTGAACAAACAACTTAGGGAACCCGAAGTTGTAGCTTTTAACCAATCAAATGACATTAAGTTCTATCTTAACTCCCTAGAGGACACTAAGAAACAAAAGGCAGTTTTAGAAGTAGAAGTTAATTCCTTAAAGCAAAAGCTGCATAGTTGGACAAGTTCGTCTCATATTGTTCAAAACTTAGTGAGAGAGCGTAACAAAGGGGAGGGATTGGGATATAAAGTGGTTCCGCCACCACATGAGATCTTGATGAGCGCAAAATGTAAACCATTAAATAACAATCCAATCAAGGATCATGTGGTGTCCACTCCTTTTGTAAGTGATCCAGATTTCATATGTAAATCAAATGAACCTGGTACTAAACAAAAGGAGGCCACTTCAAAGGCAAGAGGTAAAATGCCTTGTGTTCATCTAGAAAAAGAATTTGAAAAGGTTAATATAATGTCTCGGTCAATCAAGTCTAATTCTAAACCCAAAATGACCAAACATGTTAACCACCCACGTGCTTCAAGTCTAAGTCCAGGTAAACAAAATGGAAAAGATGTTAAAACTTTTAAAGCAATTAACTTTGTTAAACAAGATAAAACATCTAAACAAGAAGAGTGTCAACCCAGAAAGGTTAATGTCACACATGTGTCACACACTTCTCCACACAAACAGTTAAATTGAAAAGTAGAAAGCAGATCATGCTACAACTGTGGAGAGTATGGACACATTGCGTCTAACTGTCCTTACTATCAGACACCGAGGAGGAAAGTTGAACTTCAGGACCCAAAACCTAGTTATTCTAAGAGGAACTTAGTGACTACACCTAGAAGGGCTAGTGAACCTAAGTTCAATACATTAGCCAGTCGTCTGTTTATCACAAACAGGCCTTACACAAAGCTTGCTTATGGAAGGAAAAATCAACCTCATTGTCTGATAATGAGAACAAGAAGACATCTGAGCTTCCCTCACCCTCGAACGGTCATTGGGTTGAGTTTATGATGTGTGATGCCTCTGGGAAACCCAAGCTAGTGAAGGCTTAGGTCCCTAACCTAAACTAATGTTTTCAATTGAATGTGCAGGGTAATCGCTATAGTGCTGAAACCAACACGTGGATTGTAGATAGCGGAGCATCCAAGCACATGACAGGGATCATGGCTCTCTTATCAAACATCAAACAGATAAAAGGAGGCCATGTTTCATTTGCTGGAAACAAAGGTGGGTACATCACAGCTCAAGGGGAAGTAGGTAATTAGAAAGTAAAGTTTGACAAGGTAAACTATGTTCAACAACTTCAAAATAACTTGCTTTCTATTTCTCAAATATGTGATAAAGGTTTCAAATAATCATCGACAACAAGAAGTGCTACATCCTGAAAAAGGACTACGTGATCCCGGTGGACCAAGTCTTAATGTCTGCCTCAAGATATAAGGACCTTTATGTCTTGGATCTATGAAAGGCCTCCACAACTGATCATGAAGTTCAGTGCTTCTTGTCAAAAGCTACTGAGAAGATTCCATCTCCTGGCATAGGAGAATGGGACACATTAATCCACGGAAGACGAATCACTTGATTCAGAATGATCTCGTTAGAGGAGTTAATGTTAAAAACTTCCAACTTCCTGATTTCTGTGTTGCATGCAAGAAGGGCAAACATACGAAGAAGTCTCATAAGGAAAAGAAGTTCATTCCATCAAACTTCCTCTTGAACTTCTTCACATGGATCTATTTGGTCCAGTCAGTACATGTAACACCCGAATATTTATTATTTTGAAGCCGGTGAAGAAAGAAAAGAAAATAAAGTCGAAAAGTCGAGGGACCAAACTCGCCAACGAAGAAAAGTTGGGAAATGTGGTGATATTAGTAGGGAGAGGGCAGCCCACTCTCCCCACACACCCCACATTTTAGCTTCATAAAGAGAAGAAGAGAGAAAGAAGAGAAAAAGAGGAAAAGTGTTGGTTCGAGTTGGTTTGGGTCGCCAAAATTGTCGTGAAGCAAGCCGAATCGAAGCCCTTAACGTTGTGCTCGTTTATGTGAGTTCTAGAACCCCACTTTTACTTGTTTTCAAATGATTTTGGGGCTGGAAAGCATAAAAAACCCGTTTTTGTATGTGTATGTGTTTGACCCATTTGGGTGTGATGTGTGTGATGCGTTTCGTGTATGTTTCCGGGCGTGTGTGTGCTTGTATGGTGTTATGGTATGTATTCCTAAGGTTTAGGATGGTCGATTTAGGCTTAAAATGGGTTTAGATGAGTTTGGAGGCCGAAAACCCTCGGCTGCAGTCGGGATGAACTGCATTTTGCATCAGTTAGGGCTAGGCGACCGCCTGGAGGCCGAATGGAGGCCATACAGCCGATTAGGGTCCGATTGAAGGTCCATTCACACGATTGAATTTCCATTCGCACGATTGAATGTCCATTCGCACGATTGAATGTCCATTCGCACGATTGAATGTCCATTCGCACGATTGAAGGTCCATTCGCACGATTGAATGTCCATTCGCCTTATGAAGGTCCAGCCTTATGGGGGTCATGCGACTGAAGGTCCAGTCACATAAGTGCTCATCCGCATTAACCCCATTCGCATGAGGTCCATCCGCATTATCCATTCGCACGACTGGATGTTCATTCGCATAGGTGTTCATCCGCATTAGTTCAATCGCATGATGTTCAGTCGCGTGGAGGCCATGCGACTGAAGGGTGTCCATACGCCCGAGTAGGGCTGTCACACCCGAGGAAAGTGTAGTTTGACTTCTGACTTTCGGGGAAAAGTGCAGATGTAAGTTTTGACGTAAGGGTTCCTGTAAGAGCATGTAAGATGACGATTGGGGCCTTAGAAAACATGTTGGGCATGATGATGATGATGTATTGCAAGTTTATGCACGTTATGTATGTATGGTGTTGCCCTGTATGATGATAATGATGAATGTGTGTGCTATGTTCCTAATATGATGTATGTTATCTTTCTTGTGGCCTAATGTGTCATGTTAATGAATAAATGAAGTATTATGTAACGTAAAGTGAAAGATAATGAAAGAGGAACATGATGATGAACGAAGTATTAAGGAACGAATGAAACGTCTTGCACGCATCGGATAACGGGTCCTTCTTTGTGATTGGCCCTTAATGTAGAACCTCTACCGCTCACCCCTAGTACTGTGGCATACGTTTAGCTGTTCATTTATTGACTTCGGCCCAGTAGCTAAGACTGATGGTTACTCCTAGTACCGTGGCATACGTTTAGCTGTTCATTTATTGACTTCGGCTTGGTAGCTACGACTAACCGGGGTGTAGCACATGGTATTGGTATGGATGATGTCCGATGCGCAAGTAAAGTCATAAAGAACGAATGAATGAATGAAGAAGATAATAATGATATTATCTATTTGTACGTACGATGTGTGATCATGTAAAAGTAACGAATGGTTTTTATATGAAAGTAAAGTATGTTTTGTAATAAAACTAGAACTCACTCAGCAACGCTGACTTTTTATATGTTTTCCAGTTGGCAGGTAATGTTTGCTGAGGATGGCACACCGTGAAGCTACTCAGCTCTTTTGGGATGGCATTCTTTTGATTAATGTTTTTGCATTGTAATGCGAACAAGCTATTTTGTAAAGAATGTGTATTAACTTGCAAAAGCATTTACACGAAATGAAAGATTGTTTTAGTTTTCCGCTGCGATTTATGAAATACAAATGAAATTATATGTTTTATGTGCGATGAGAACCCAGCTGTAAGCGTCCCGGGAACGATGCCTTACAAGTTGGTATCAGAGCCAAAGTTTAAGTGAAATGGGTAAATTTCAAAATAAACCTAATCTTAAACTGAGAATGGGACGAAATGGGAATGGGATGCCAATCTGAGTAGCTGCGTGCCATCAGGTATTTTCGTAAAGTTAACCGGTTTTATGTGCGCATGGTATGTGTTATGTGTTGTATGTAGATTTAAATACTGATGTAGTCAGGACAGGTAATACTTGGGGCATGAAGAGTAAAGTAAGTGGCTAATCACAACTGGCCACTGTAATTAGGGACTTACTATACTTGACATAAACTGAGCTGTTCCCTTGAATGACCGTGTTGGTGTTTGAATCTTTTAGTGTGCGTGTGATGGCCGGGGGTAGATCTTCGAAGGCTTCTAGGGTGGAGGTCACGGTTCTGAACCGCGACCCAAGAGAGGGAGACCCAGAGTTGAGAGGGTGGTTCATGAAGAACCAGAGACCCCCCATCCGGAGGGTGGCGACGAAAGCGCCAATCTGAGAGCCTCAGTAAAGGAGGCTGTTGTAGAAGAAGTCCATCAGTCATGCAGACAATCTTACCGTCTGTGGTGACTGAAGTTATTAAGGTTGTACGAGAAGGGGAAGAAAAGAAAGAAACAGATCCTCTGGAGAACGGGAACAACCAGAGCCGGAAACGGTTCTATCTGATGACGAAGAGGAAGAAGAAGAGCCTGCGCCGGAGACGACACGAGGATGTAATTATGGGGTGTTTATGAGATGCAAGCCCCCTACTTTTGATGGAAACGACACCGCTGCAGCTGCTCACCGGTGGGTGAGGGAAATGGAGGCTGTTCTCGATATCAGCGAGTGCCGAGAGGACCAAAAGGTGAAGTTTCTACCCACTCTTTTGTGGATTCAGCTTTGTGCTGGTGGGACAACATTGTCCAAGCTGAGGGTAGTAGGGCCATTGGGAAAATGAAATGGCCTGAGCTGAGAAGGTTGGTGATTGAGGAATTTTGTCCTCATCGGGAAATGGACAAGGTCGAAAGGGAGTTTCTGCAGTTGGAGATTGGAACCATGACACACCAGCAGTATACCACCAAGTTTAATGAAATTGCACGACTCGTGCCTGATGAGGTGATGCCTCTGTCTCGGAAAATCAAGAGGTACATTCAGGTTTACCGGTGGATGTTCGCCGGCATATGATTGCCGCCCGGCCACCACGTTTAGGTCGGCGGTTGATTTGGCAGGGAGGTTGTATGACGAGCGGGAGGTGGTGGTCACTAAAGTGAATAAGAAGGGTGGTGGTGATCGGAACTGGAACATGAAACGGTTTGGTCGGGGTGATGCCCCGATGGGTAACAAAAAGGCACGGGTGGATGACCGCCACGTGGCCACATCGGGAGTGGGATCAAGGAGGTGTGGTAAGTGTGGAAAAGAGCATGCGGGAGAATGTAGGCTGGGTTTGAACGGGTGCTTTAAGTGTGGGAAGACAGGTCATATGGCGAAGGAATGCCTGTCGGGCAAATGTTTTAACTGTGGGGAAACTGGTCATATGAGCAGAGATTGTAAGAAGTCGAGGACCGAGGGTTCAGGGGTGAAGAAGACGGGAAGTGATGGACCGAGGGCGAGCGCCAGGGCATTCACTATGACACAGGAGGAGGCTAGGACGACCCTGACGTTGTGTCCGGTACGTTTCTAGTGAACCAAACTTTAGCTTCTGTGCTATTTGATTCTGGTGCTAGTAGGATTTTTATTTCTGCTGCTTTTTGTGCTAAGCTGCCTATTAGTAGTAGACGTGTTGACGCGCCCTTTGATGTAGAAACTGCCATAGGTAAGTCTACCAGGATTTCGGAGATGATAGAAAACTGTGAGGTGGAATTAGAAGGTCACAAGTTTCCTGTTAGACCGTTCGTGATGACCTTGGGTGGTTTCGATTTGGTTCTTGGGATGGATTGGTTGGCAGACTTCGAGGCGAACATTGTGTGTCGCAAGAAGATGATACGGTTGACAGCGTCTGACGGAAGTTTGGTAACGGTTTATGGTGATCGAGTCACGACGATTCCAAAGGTGATCTCAATGGCGGTGGCGGGAAAGTCTATGAGGCGTGGATGTAGCGCCTACTTGGCTTATGTAAAGGATGTAGATGCACTAACACCACAACTGTCTGATGTACCGGTTGTGTGTGACTTTCCAGACGTGTTTCCAGAAGATTTACCGGGAGTGCCACCTGACCGTGAAATTGAGTTCCAGATTGACCTGGTACCGGGTGCCCAACCTATTGCCAAGGCACCATATCGGTTAGCTCCGACGGAGATGAAAAAGTTGATGGAACAGTTGCAAGAGTTGCTTGATAAGGGGTTCATTAGACCGAGTATCTCTCCTTGGGGTGCTCCGGTCCTTTTTGTAAAGAAGAAGGATAGTAGTATGAGGATGTGCATTGACTACCGCGAACTGAACAAGTTGACAGTGAAGAACCGATACCCCTTACCGAGATAGATGATTTGTTCGATCACTTCAGGGTGCCAGTTGGTTTTCAAGAATAGATCTTCGGTCTGGCTATCATCAGTTGAAGGTGAAAGAGCAAGATATCCCTAAAACAGCTTTCCGCACGCACTATGGTCATTACGAATTTCTGGTCATGTCTTTTGGTTTGACCAACGCGCCAGCTGCTTTTATGGATCTGATGAACCGTGTGTGTCGGCCTATGTTGGATAAATCAGTGATTGTGTTTATTGATGATATCCTGATTTATTCGAAGAGCAAGATTGAGCATGCCGGTCACATTCGAGAGGTTCTGGAGACGTTGAGAAGGGAGAAATTGTATGCTAAATTCTCCAAGTGCGTGTTTTGGTTGCGCGAAGTTCAGTTTTTGGGTCATGTGGTGAATCCTGACGAGATTATGGTTGACTCGGCGAAGGTGGAGGCGGTTATGCAATGGAGGTCACCAAAGACGCCATCCGGGATCCGTAGTTTCTGGGCTTGGCGGGCTACTATAGAAGATTATCCAAGACTTCTCTAAGATTGCTTCTCCACTAACTAAGTTGACTCGAAAGGATGTGAAGTTTGTATGGGGTCAAGCTCAAGACAAGGCCTTCGAAGAGCTGAAGGCAAGACTGACTCAAGCTCCTGTTCTGTCATTACCCGTTGGAAGCGAAGATCTGGTGGTCTATTCTGATGCTTCCTACTTAGGGTTGGGGTGTGTGTTAATACAGAGAGGGAAGGTTATAGCCTACGCATCCCGGTAGTTGAAAGTTCATGAGGTTAATTATCCCACTCATGACTTGGAGCTAGCAGCCGTGGTCTTTGCGTTAAAGATTTGGAGGCACTATCTCTACGGACGAAGTGCACCATATTCACCGACCATAAGAGCTTGAAGTATTTCTTCGAGCAAAAGGATCTGAACATGAGGCAGAGGTGATGGTTGGAACTTATGAAGGATTATGATTGCGAGATCCATTACCACCCGGGCAAAGCTAATGTGGTGGCGGATGCCCTTAGCCGAAAGGAAAGGCCCAAACCGATTCGGGTGAAAGCTTATCAACTAATCATGACCTCTGATGTGATGAAGCAAATCAAGGAGTTTCAAGATGAGGCATTGAAAGAAGATCACCTTAACTCGGAAAGAATGAGAGGTCTGGTTGGGGAATTGGGTGAAAACACACTCGGTGTTAGAACTCGATTCGGTCGTGTGTGGATTCCTCGTTTTGGGAATCTACGGGTGAAGATAATGGATGAAGCTCACAAAACTCGATACTCCATTCATCCTGGTGCCACGAAAATGTACCATGACATGAAGAAAGATTATTGGTGGCCGGGTATGAAGCGTGACGTGGTGGAGTATGTGAGTAAGTGCCTTACTTGCTTACAGGTGAAGGCAGAGCATCAAAAGCCGTATGGGAAGATACAACCTTTGATATACCGAATGGAAATGGGAGCACATCACCATGGACTGCATTACAAAGCAGCCGCGTACCCCGAAGGGGTATGATGCCATATGGGTGATAGTTGATCGTCTGACGAAGAGCGCTCATTTTCTACCGATCCGCGAGACGTATTCATCTGAGAGGTTGGCTGATCTATTCATCAGGGAAATTGTAACTCGTCATGGTGTGCCGTGTCTATTGTGTCTGATCGTGACACTCGGTTTACATCTAATTTTGGAAGAAATTGCACGACGCTATGGGGACGAGGTTACATATTAGCACGGCTTATCATCCCCAAACCGATGGTCAGTTAGAAAGAACCATTCAGACATTGGAAGACATGCTCCGGGCATGTGTGATCTATTTTGGTGGAAGTTGGGATGACCACTTACCGTTAGCCGAATTCTCATACAACAACAGCTATCATGCCAGCATTGGTATGCCACCATATGAGATGCTATACGGTAGGAGATGCAGAACACCCGTTTGTTGGGGTGATATTGGTCAGAATGAATTGGGGAGCGTCGAGGTAATCGAGGCTACGACAGAGAAGCTGAAAAGATTAAAGCCTTTATGAAGGCAGCCAAAGATAGACAGAAGTCGTATGCTGATAAACGACGTAGGCCAATTGAGTTCCAGGTGGGTGACCGGGTTATGTTGAAGGTCTCACCTTGAAGGGTATTATCCGATTTAGAAAGCGGGGCAAGTTGAGCCCAAGGTATATAGGCCCTTTCCAAATTATTGCTCGAGTGGGAGAGGTGGCCTATAGCCTGGAGTTACCGATGAGTTAAATGGAATTCACCCAACATTCCATGTATCACATCTAAGAAAGTGCTTAGCAGATGAAGATATGATTGTCCCATTGGAAGATATCGAAGTAGATGAACGGCTCAATTATGTGGAGCAACCAGTGGCAATCATCGACTGAAAGGAGAGGAGGCTAAGGAATAAAGTGGTTCCTCTTGTGCGTGTACAGTGGAAGCACAGGAAGGGATCCAAGTCAACGTGGGAGACTGAGGAAGAATGAGACAGCATTATCCATGTTTGTTCGACGAATAACAGGTTTCGGGGACGAAACCTATTTAAGGGGGGGATTTGTAACACCCGAATATTTATTATTTTGAAGCCGGTGAAGAAAGAAAAGAAAATAAAGTCGAAAAGTCGAGGGACCAAACTCGCCAACGAAGAAAAGTTGGGAAATGTGGTGATATTAGTAGGGAGAGGGCAGCCCACTCTCTCCACACACCCCACATTTCAGCTTCATAAAGAGAAGAAGAGAGAAATAAGAGAAAAAGAGGAAAAGTGTTGTTTGAGTTGGTTCGGGTCGCCAAAATTGTCGTGAAGCAAGCCGAATCGAAGCCCTTAACGTTGTGCTCGTTTATGTGAGTTCTAGAACCCCACTTTTACTTGTTTTCAAACGATTTTGGGGCTGGAAAGCATAAAAACCCGTTTTTTTATGTGTATGTGTTTGACCCATTTGGGTGTGATGTGTGAGATGCGTTTCGTGTATGCTTCCGGGCGTGTGTGTGCTTGTATGGTGTTATGGTATGTATTCCTAAGGTTTAGGATGGTCGATTTAGGCTTAAATGGGTTTAGATGAGTTTGGAGGCCGAAAACCCTCGGCTGCAGTCGGGATGAACTGCATTCTGCATCAGTTAGGGCTAGGCGACCGACTGGAGGCCGAATGGAGGCCATACGACTGATTAGGGTGCGATTGAAGGTCCATTCGCACGATTGAATGTCCATTCGCATGATTGAATGTCCATTCGCACGATTGAATGTCCATTCGCACGATTGAATGTCCATTCGCACGATTGAAGGTCCATTCGCACGATTGAATGTCCATTCGCACAATTGAAGGGCCAACCGCATGGGGGTCATGTGACTGAAGGTCTAGTCGCATAGGTGTTCATCCGCATTAACCCCATTCGCATGAGGTCCATCCGCATTGTCCATTCGCACTACTGGATGTTCATTCGCATAGGTGTTCATCCGCATTAGTTCAATCGCATGATGTTCAGTCGCGTGGAGGCCATGCGACTGAAGGGTGTCCATACGCCCGAGTAGGGCTGTCACACCCGAGGAAAGCGTAGTTTGACTTCTGACTTTCGGGGAAAAGTGCAGATGTAAGTTTTGACGTAAGGGTTCCTGTAAGAGCATGTAAGATGACGATTGGGGCCTTAGAAAGCATGTTGGGCATGATGATGATGATGGTATTGCAAGTTATGCACGTTATGTATGTATGGTGTTGCCCTGTATGATGATAATGATGACTGTGTGTGCTATGTTCCTAATATGATGTATGTTATCTTCTTGTGGCCTTATGTGTTCATGTTAATGAATAAAGAAGTATTATGTAACGTAAAGTGAAAGATAATGAAAGAGGAACACGATGATGAACGAAGTATTAAGGACGAATGAAACGTCTTGCACGCATCGGATAACGGTCCTTCTTTGTGATTGGCCTTAATGTAGAACCTCTACCGCTCACCCCTAGTACTGTGGCATACGTTTAGCTGTTCATTTATTGACTTCGGCCCAGTAGCTAAGACTGATGGTTACTCCTAGTACCGGCATACGTTTAGCTGTTCATTAATTGACTTCGGCTTGGTAGCTACGACTAACGGGGTGTAGCACATGGTATTGGTATGGATGATGTCCGATGCGCAAGTAAAGTCATAAAGAACGAATGAATGAATGAAGATAATAATGATATTATCTATGTGAACGTACGATGTGTGATCATGTAAAAGTAACGAATGGTTTTATATGAAAGTAAAGTATGTTTTGTAATAAAACTAGAACTCACTCAGCAACGCTGACTTTTATATGTTCCAGTTGGCAGGTAATGTTTGCTGAGGAGGGACACCGTGAAGCTACTCAGCTCTTTTGGGATGGCATTCTTTTGATTAATGTTTTTGCATTGTAATGCGAACAAGCTATTTTGTAAAGAATGTTGTATTAACTTGCAAAAGATTACATGGAAATGAAAGATGTTTTAGTTTTCCGCTGGCGATTTATGAAATACAAATGAAATTATATGTTTTATGTGCGATGAGAACCCAGCTGTAAGCGTCCGGGAACGGGGCTTACAGTACAGAAGCATTGCAAGTGATTTGTACTGCTATGTGGTTACTGATGACTACTCAAAAGATTTTCTTGGGTAATGTTTCAGAAATCTAAATCAAAACATTGAGTCATTTAAGGAATTAGTAACTACACTGGAGTCCTTATACAAGCTAAAGGTACGACAAGTATGCTCAGACAACGGAACCGAGTTCAAGAACCAATAAATGGAGGCATATTGCAAGGAAAAAAGAATTGTGCACCAGTTCACTTCTGCCTACACTCCTCAGATGAACGCGTTGCTGAAAGAAAGAATCGAAGCTTGATAGAGACTGCACGGACTATGCTAGCAAACTTGAAACTGCCTATCCAATTGTGGAATGAGGCAGTTGCAATGCGTGTTACACGTTAAGTCGAGTTCTAGTAGTTAAACACATGGCAAGACGGTTACGAGTTACTACAATGACGTAAACCTAATTTAGAGTATCTCGAGCCGTTTGGCGCACCCTGCACCCTACTAAAGAAGACTCAGGAGGAAAATTCAGCGAAAAGGCTGAAGAAGGTATTTTTCTAGGATACAACTACCGAACAAGAGAGTTTACAACAACTCGACGGGTCAAGTAGAAGTGTGTGTGTAACGTGGACGTTCTGAGATACACCACACCACCTGCTGGAAAAGGACCCGCCTTTTTGACTATGATGGATTCTTCAAGTCCTTCAACATACCACTCTCACTTCTGAAGAAGAGAGGTTGGCACCAAGATGATGTATGATGTCTTGAACACACCTTCACAAGATTCAACATCATCGTGTTCACAAGGTCATTCATCTAACAACTCAGGGGGAGCACTTGAAGATAGTGACTCTTCCTCTGATGAAGAAGTTGTGGAAAATGATCCGAACAACCAGGAGGAACAGGTTCCTACTACCGTAAGTCCACAAGCATCTGATGTTGATGCCTTTAACCTTCGGAACCTCACACTCCTATTGCCTCAGATC
Source organism: Flaveria trinervia (assembly GCA_025506515.1). Taxonomy (NCBI): domain Eukaryota; kingdom Viridiplantae; phylum Streptophyta; class Magnoliopsida; order Asterales; family Asteraceae; genus Flaveria; species Flaveria trinervia. The sequence continues at coordinate 95,883,799 of CM046448.1, read as the reverse complement.
CAGAACCTAACGTTACAATCTTGATTCTGAGGTAATTGTTCCAACCACTCCTGGATCACGCCTAAATGTCTATCATCCTTTGGATAATGTCATTGGGATGTGAGATCAGGAGTTCAGAACAGAAATCAGCTGTACTCAGTTGATTATGCCTCGGTGATGGAAAAAGGGATACCTTCACGACAGTGCATATCGTTGCTTTGTGTCTCAGTTTGAGCCAAAGTATGTTAGTGAAGCCCTGAATGATGAGGCATGGGTAAGTGCCATGCAAGAAGAACTTCTTCAGTTCAAGAAGTTAGGTGTATGGACTCTGGTGGATGGACCTAAAGGTGCTAAGGTCATTGGCACCAAATGGGTCTTGAAATGCAAGAAAGGTGATCAAGGCGTGGTCATCACTAACATGGCTCGACTTGTTGTTCAAGGATTTCGACAAGTCGGGGGCAAAGACTACAATGAAGTGTTTGCACCTGTGGCAAGAATGGAAACCATCCGTATCTTCCTTGCCTATGCATCATATATGAAGATTAAAGTTTATCAAGGATGTGAAGAGTGCTTTCCTTCATGGGAAATCCGAGAGACAGTGTACGTCAGTCAACCCTAGGGATTTGAGGATCCATATCATCGGGACAGGGTTTACAAACTCGACAAGGCTTTATACGGGCTTCATCAAGCTCCTAGATCCTGGTATGAGAAACTATCCACTCACCTTATGAAACATGGGTTTCACAGAGGTGTTATTGACTGCACATGTTCATCAAAGAAAAGGATGGTGATTTACTACTGGTCCAAATTTATGTAGATGACATAATCTTCGGTTCAAAGAATGAGGAATTATGTAAAGAATTTGAAGCAGTAATGAAGGCTGAGTTTGAAATGAGTGCCATAGGAGAGATGAAGTTCTTTCTCGGGTTACAGGTTGATCAGACACCTAAGGGAATTTTTCTACATCAGACCAAGTATGTAGGAGATATTCTTAGTCGATTTGACATGGAGAATGTTTCTGCAGCTGGGACTCCACTTGCTACAAACCATGATGTAGCACCCGACAAGAATGGTAATCTGGTAGATACCACCATGTACCGAGGAATGATTGGATCTCTAATGTACCTCACTGCCTCAAGACCTGATATCATGTATGCTAAATGTCTATGTTCAAGATATCAGGCAAAGCCAAAAGTTAACAATCTGATAGGGGTCAAAAGGATCTTCCGTTATCTAAAGGGTACTCCAACACTAGGGTTGTGGTATCCTTATGACGATGACTTTGGGCTTATGGCGTATAGTGACTCGAATTACGGCGGCTGTAAGATGAACCACAAGTCTACATCAGCAGGATGTCAATTATTTGGGAGAAGATTAGTGACCTGACAGTGTAAGAAGCAGACCCGGTTGCCTTGTCAACCTACGAAGCCGAATATGTTGCTGTTGCAAGTTGCTGTTCACAAATCATATGGATTCAACAGCAAATGCGAGACTACGGTTTGAATTTCTCTTCTACTCCTATTTTTGCTGATAACTTTGCTGCAATTGCAGTAACTAAAAATCCGGTCCAACATCCTAAGACCAAACACATTGGAATAGAATATCACTTTATACGTGATTGTTTTGAAAAGAACCTAATCGATGTGGTAAAATAAATACTGATTTTCAACGCGCTGACCTCTATACAAAGGCTTTTGATAAACCACGTTTTCTATATTTGTTAGAGGTCAACGACGTTAAAAGAAAAGGGATGTAATTCCTAAGATGACCATGTGTAGTCCGATGCGTATAGTCCATTTTTTCTTTTAATTTTATTTTTATTTTCTTTATTTATCTAATTTATCTTAAGTAGGTAATTAAATTGATGTTATTTCTTTGCCTAGTAAAATCCTAAAATTGTAAATGGTTTACGGTTTTAGAATTTTAGGGCGAGAATAGGTTTAGGAGTAACATTACAAAAAAAAAAAAAAGGGAGGAGGAGAGGTAAGCTTTAGATCGTATTTGTGATACCGATTCAAACTTTGGAAAATGATAGTACACAGGAACAAACCACTTGGTACGTTAAAAGTTTAAATTGAATAAGATGCGAAGTTCAAAGTATAAGTCTGTGTAGTCTGAGCAATATAAAAGGAAAAATGATTGTAAAACTAGCTACTACCAAGGTAACACATAGAAAGTAGACCTAGAGGCTGCTAGACCACTAATGATATGTCGGTAGATTCAACACAATAGATGATTAGACCTTGTTGGTGATCTCAAGATTAAACTAAGTTGTTCGACAAGCTGCGGGTTATCATCTTATCCCTGGTTAACATAATCAAAAAAATTCCAATTAGGGGTGATGAGCAGAATAAACGCCACTAATGTGTGCGTATGACCAAAACATGAGCAAAAGCACTTGATTAAAAAATGCAAAGTAATCAAACTAATAACCTATGTTGTTGGTGAGATCTACGTAAAAAGAATAAAATTGTTCAAATAAGAAGATAGGTTATGGCCTATCTACTGTGCGGTGGCACTGACCTGAGGATAAGCATAACCTAGATATTCTAGAATTCATTGGTTTTGCGCCTCTCTACTATGCGGTTGCACTGACCTGAGGCTTGGCTTCCCTTTGAAAGCTCTAAGAATAGTTTCATCTTGAATACTACCCTGAGACCGCTCAAAAATCTCCCGAGGAATGTTGATTACCAGATAAGTATGGAATCCACAAATGCTTGTTGAAATAATCAACCTTAAACTGTCACCAATCTGTGTCAAAAGTTTGTGTATGGATTTAAGAGGACAAGTATAGTGACAATCATTGTGCTACAATTCTTGAAAGTCCAAATCAATGTGGGGACCTAATAGTACTAGTATGATTTCCTAAACTTGCTAACGACTCTAGATAAAACAAGAACGAGCATCAAAAGGTTTTGATAACATGTCCCGAGTGATTTGATTTACCTATATGATTTCAAATTGACTGGGTCCATTTATGGTCAAAATGAATAGAAGCTGCCTTTTCAGAAAATGAACCTATTAGATTTCCATCTTAGGATTTACACCTCACTCTAACACAAACAAGTGTAGTATTGTATTCCATTTAGTTCTTTTAATTTGTTTAAATTTCATCAATTTAGTTTTTTAACATCAGACTATGCCTGGAACTCGATCGGGGATTTAATCAACTAAAAAGGTCACGTCTGAGTGACCAGACGTGTTTTCAAATGTAAAATCAGTCACGTTTGAGGTGACAATTGTTTAAAAGGATCACGACTGAGGTGATCAAAATTTTTCTAAATGATCATGTCTGAGATGATCGAGTGCGTAAACATATAATCAAAAGTTAAAGGGATTAAGTGTGGAATGGTCATAAAGTCAAAATCATGAGTATGATCCAATCGCACGACTGTACCATGAGTATGGACCACCGTACGAATGGACCATACTTATGCACTAGACAGCCGAATGGCACATAAGTATGAAACATTCACCGAATGGCTTACTAGATTGGTCCAGTCGACCGAATGGAGCTGTGCGAATGAGTCAGTCGCCCGACTCTAGTCGGCCGACAAATGTGATCGATTGAACCAATCGCACGACCGAGGTCCAATCGCCCGCATGAATAAAGCGAATGGGTCCAGTCGGCCGATTGAAACCAGATACAGTATAAATAGGGCTACAGTCGATCGCATAAACTCATCACCCCTAATCGCCCTAAAATCGCATACTGTACCGTTACTCTGCCGAAATTTTCACTGATCGATTTTCTCATATTATGTCAATATACTAACGATCTTCAGTTGTTATATTGGTACAATGCAGTGTTATCTAACCAAAGTTCATTTGATTTGAGCCCTAAATTGTGATTTTCGGCCCTTGCAAGAACGAACCTGTAAAGGGACAAATAACCTAGCTAAACTAAGTCAAATGTTGAAATAAAGGTTATTAGGTTATTAGTATGGTGATTACGAGTCTAAGGAACCAAAACGTCGTCTAATTTGAAGAATTGGTCCTAATTCGAATTTAGTGAACGAACAGTGGATCATACGACTAGACACCCGATGTACTCCAATCGCACGATTGAGCTGGTCGAATGACTCAATCGGCCGAATGGATAATACGAGTGAGCTCAGTCGGCCGACTGAATCAATTGTAGGCTTAGTCACCCGATTGACCTCAGTCGCCTGCTCAGTCACCCGATTGAACCCAGTCGCATGCCAGGTCAACCGACTGAACACAGTCGCATGGTTCAATCGCATGATTGAACCAGACTGAATTCAAACAGGTTAATTAGAACTGATTTTTGATATGTGGTGATCTAACGTCTATGTGTCTTGTATTACAGATCTATGGCTGACAGGTGGTCCATCAACCCCAAGCATAACATATGTGCTCATTTAGATGCCACTACTCGGAATGGTGCCGAGTTTGAGGGGACATTGCTTTCCTTAAGAGATCCAGGATATCCAAGGCTATATCCACCCGTGCACTCCCTATAGGTCTATTTAGCAGGCCTTCTGGGAGAGGGCATCGGTTGATCGTTCACATGAGCCATACATCATACCTAGGGATATTAATGCAGGTGTGCTCAACAAGGGCAACCTGTGTCCCCAATACAAGTACTTAGTACATGTCATCCTTAAGTGCTTGGCTTCGTGAAAGGGTGGGTTTGATGATCTTTCAGACCAGATTCAAAATGCCTACATGGCACTGGTTCTAAACCACCCTTTTAGCTTCTCGAGCATGATATTCTCTTATCTGATAGAGAATCTGGAGCTAAGGGTAAAGAGGGTTTTTGCATGTACCCTAGGTTTCTCCAATGATCATTGATGAGAAGCTGCTCTCTCTACCAAGGAGAGCCACGATGTTGTGGCATTGGAGATTATGGATGATACGACCTTGGGCCTCATGAAGGTCTATAGGGGGAAGCAAGTCAAGCCCCCCGTGAAGAGACACTTCGGGCATCTGGCCAAGGTTGATTACGTGGCGCCAGGTAGGCGAAAGTGGCGCCATGAGGAGAGTGACTCAGATGTTGAGCAAATTGTTCTTCCATCTGACAACTCCAACGATGACGGTGACACTGGCGGAGACTCTAGGCCGCTCCGACTAGGGGCCCTTCTATTCATGTTACTTCTCCACCTCCCACTGATGCCACTACTGCCAGCATTCACCCGGACTTTTGTCCTCCACAGGAGGAGGCAGAGAGTGATGAAGAGCCTCTCACGAGGACTATGGGCAGCCGGGTGGTTGCCACAGAGAGAGGTTTGAGGGCGGTTGGTGGACGCCCAGGGGAGTCCGGGGATGCTGCTGCTGAGTCAGATCCCACATATGCCCCAGACCCGCCCAACAGCCAAGGGGGAGCCTCTGTGCCTAGAGGCTCAAGGAAGAAGAGAATGGCACAACCCCATGGAAAGAACGGGAAGAGATTGAAGTTCACCTTGACCTCATCTACCACCACAGCCACTACCTTAGCCACACCCTCCACCACTACCACCACCACTGCTACCACATCACCTATCACCAATACCACCATTCCACCCACCACCATTACCACCTCATACACAACTACCACACCACTCCACCAGTTACCCACATCCCATTTACCACCACTACAGCTCATCCCCAGCCACCCACATCTATACCACCCCCAATCTTCTCTGCATCCACTACCACCACTACCACTCACGGAGCAGGGACCTCATCACAGGTCCCACCTATTTTTGGATCCTCTTACCCATCTGTCAGGTTGGAGGAGCAGCTGGTTAACCTTAACCGGTTAGTGCTGAAGCTGCTGGCGATGGATGAACAGAGAGCCTCTCAGCTTAATCAGCCGATGGAGCTCAATGTCTCCCAAGCCCAGAGGATCGAGGCTCAGAGCCAACAGATTGAGGAGCTGCATGAGACACATGCCTCATCCATTCAGAGGATTGAGGCTCAAAGCCAAGAGATCACAGAGCTGAGAGAGATGCATACATCCTCAGTACAGAGGATACATGATTTAGAGGCCCGGAACAAGAAGCTTGATAGGATCTCAGCATCTAGTTGATCGATTCGAATGATTTCAGCAGCGGAATAGAGTACCAACTAGCACAATTCGAGCAAGAATACCAAAGATATAGCAATGAACAGAATTAGTTATAGAGAGAGAAAGTTTCTGCAAAAGGAATATTTCACTCAATCACACGCTTTGGCATGGCTTTCGCAAAATTACAATTTAGGTCATTCTTCCTTATATAAGGAAAAATGACGTAGGCTGATGTCACTTGATAGTGACATCTAACGTTATTTAACAAACTACTGAAACACTAAAACTACTGAAGATGTCTAACAGCTGACATCTTCTTACAAGAAGCTAAGTGTTTACTTATTACAAAACTACTGATAAGAAACTACTGAAACTACAACGACTGAAGAACAAGAGTCGTTTTACAAAACTACTGAAAGTAAAAACATAAAACTACTGATAAACACAACTACTGAAGAAGTACTCTTCAGTTGTTGTGACAAACTACTGAAACTTCAGCACTTGGTCTTCAGACTTGAACTTCAGACGTTTCATCAGCTGATGACTTCAGTAGATGTCATCTGCTGATGTCTTCAGTCTTTGTCTTCAGACTTTGTACATCAGTTGTTGATCTTCAGCACTTGTGGACTCTTCAGCTGTTGAACTTCAGTACTTTGGTCTTCAGCTTCAGCACTTGTATTCTTCAGCTATTGAACTTCAACACTTTAGTCATCAGCTCCAGCACTTGTGTTCTTCAGCTGTTGAGCTTCAGCACTTTAGTCTTCAGCTGTTGAAGTCTTCAGTACTTGATCTTCAGCTGTTGAAGTCTTCAGCACTTGTCGAACTGCTGATGAAGCCTTCAGCAGTTGTTGTGATATCATGTGGGACTTAGAGGTTTTCTGATCTTGGCTCATTGGTTCTTTTAGTCCAACAAAGCTTGCTGAGACTGAGGGATCCAGATGAGCCTTTAAAGATCCGAGAAGGTGATGGAGATGATGGAGATGATGATGACAGTGATGATGATGATGATGTTGATGATGATCATGGTGTTGATACTGAGGGAGGAGACGATGATGATGTCGGTGATGATGATGATGACGAGAATGCAGCTGCATCTACATCAGCTCAAGGTCAAGACAAGCACACAAAGAGAAATCAAGACTAAAGAGCCCATCATCTTCTGCGATCCTACTGATGCACCAGCCATTCAAGGGAAAAGTATGTTTAGATATTTATGTACTTGAAAAACATTTGTAATTTAACTTTTGGATTAATGTTATTAATTAATGTTTTATTTATTATTGATGTTTACTCTTTGATTGTTGACTAATGGTTGATGTGTTACAGTTTTAATCAAGCAGATCCAATTTTCAAGGAGATGATATGATATTGCTCCCCTCCAACAGATCAAGACTCACCTCACAATGATTCTTGATCTGCAGGGATAGTTAGGAGATTAGTGAATTACACTCCTGAGAAGGAGAGATAATTCATGATCTCACCGACGAGCACCTCGCCGAATGTTCCGACTAAATCCCGATGAGATTGTGAAGGATGCTCCTACAGTCCAAGGGGAAGTGATGATGAGCTTCGTGATGTCGATGAGATCGAGATTGATGATGTCACGGCTCAACATATCCAGAGTACACTGCCAATGAGGGTAATGTCATTCCCAATCTGGGTGACACTCTTGTTAGTGATACTTTTGCAACTCTAGATAAAATGGAACAGAGTCGGAAAAGAATGAAGAGCAGGCCCAAGCCTCGGATGCCGAAGTCCACATAAAAAGGCGAAATGGCTACATGCTTTAAAGAATTAGAGCCCAACGCGGTGTTCCAACGTCAACTATCTACACCAAGCTTTACAAAGAGAAAACATCACAAGGTGACGGGAAAAATCATAGTGTGGGCATATTTTGAAGATCTTAACGTTTAGTGCAGTTAAACGTGAGAAGGGATTGAGTACTTCAGATTCCACACGATGTGAAGACTCTTCCTGGTTTTGAGCATAACCAGTTAGCAAAGTTGAAATGCTATACGCTGACCCTCGTAAGATGTCAGGCTGGTTTGAAGCAGTTCTAAAGAGAGAGTACCACACTAGATGGGTCAACTTCAAACCTCACCCACCCAACAAGGTTATCAGACGATCTGAGGTTGATGCAATAACTGGAAAACCGAAAATAGTGCTGAAGTGGAGTCCTCCACGCACAATGTCTAAGATCCCTCTATGGGAAATGCCACAGGACTTCACTCCACACTTCATATGGTGGTACTATGATTGGAGAACAGGAGAGGCCGTCATTGTATTGAACAGAAATGGTAGTATCGAAACTATCAGGGTGTTTGACCCAATGTGGCTTACTTGTTTGCTGATGACTTTTATACGTTATACAAGTGGCCACTATTCTATGATGCGCATGATATTGTACAAGCTCTCCACCTCCAGAATTTCATACGACTCTGCTTTGCATTTGAAATACATACAGGAGTCACAAGAGATAAGAAGTACAAGAAGTATGAGGAGCTAATGAAGAATGTTAGACAATCGAGAAAACTAGGTCCAAGGGGGAGTTTGTGATATATATGTACTAGTTTAGACAATCGAGAAAACTAGGTCCAAGGGGGAGTTTGTAGATATATATGTACCTAGTTTATGAGCTGAATGTAATATGTCTTTCGTATATGTAATAGTTTGGGTACTTAATGAAATACAATATGTGGTTGTGCTTATAATGTTTATTAATTCATTGATTAGTAGGTTAACGCTTATTGAACTAATTATATAGGTTTGTGGTTGTTTGCATAGATCTTATTAAATGATAATTGAGAAATATGTTAAACTTAATCATGTGAAGTTCTCATGTGTGACATCCGGTAAATTTCTGTTACCAAACTCCGTTAGTTCCGTTAAGTCTTGCATACACGTGTCGTAAACACACACTAGTTGTCGTTTAACGTTGGTGACCTAATAATATTAATATGTTAAATTAATGATAATCTAATTGATTATGTGATTATTGGTGTTATGTTTATGTGTTTGCATGTTTTAAATGTTAATTAGAAAATTAATCGCGTAACGCGGAAACGTGCCTATTTATTCGTAGTCTTGTGTTTTTATAAAGATAAATATATAATGATTTTCATTAGTTTATATCTTTATATTATTAAGTTAAAAGCACTTTACAAAGAGTTAAAAGCCTAGTTTTTATAAATACAAATTACAAGGGCTTAAAGGGTAAATATGGAGATTAAAATTAAACAAAACACCCAAACCCTAAGTCCCACCCCCATTCGGCCACAAACACTCCTCACACACCCTCACCATTGAGAATTCAACCATGAACAAGCATCAAAGCATCAATTTGGTTTGATTAGAAGGCATACAACACGTAGGAATCATCAATTGCAAGTTACACACGTTTAAAGGTTAGATTTTACAAGTTTTGTGGGTTGTTCATGGTGGCCGAACCCTAATTCATTTATGGATCTTCATGGGGTCGAATTTGATGTTGTTTGATGATGTTAGTATGTTAGTTAGATAGAATACATGTTGTTTAACGTTGATTATTATGAATTGTATGTTTCTAGTGGATTGATCATGAACTTTGGTTTTATACAACCCTAATTTGAAATTAGCATGATTATTTGAAGTTGATGATTTTTTGATGATGTATGATGATTTGTAGGTTGTATGATGATGTTAGGTTACGTTGATCTTGCAAGAAATTGATGAATTGAAGTTGGTGTTCATAGCTTACTAATAATAGTAACTTTATTTTGCATGTAATGTTGAATTATTGATGAATTGAGTTATGGATGTGTTCATGGTGATGATTAGATGTTAGATTGTTGTTGTGATCATTGGGAATTCAGAACACATGTTATAGTTCATACATTACTAAAGATAGTAATTTTTAGGATATGAATTGATGAGTTATGATGTTTGGATGTTGTTGATCATGCTTAGATGTTGATATGAACTTGAATTGGTATATTATTAATGAATTCATGAATGCATTGGATGTTGATAGATTTTGGATGTGCTTTCCCAAAAGGGAAACTTTATTTGCACAAAGTTTGATGGATGATAGTTTGAACATGTTTGGGATGTTAGGAGCATCTTAGTAAGTTCATAGGTGAATCCTAATGTGATAGAACATGTTAAATTAGTTGTATAGATGCTTGGATAATCATGGGTGATGTTTGGACTTTGATGATCATGTATGATGTTGATGTTGGTTTAGTTAGGACATCATGTTTGGACTGGAAATTGATTGTTGTGATGTTTGTTGAATGCAATGAACATGGTTAATGAATATGATTATGATCATCATACATGCGTGCGAATCTGAGGCCCCTACTTGGTAGGATTGGCAGGGTTTAGGATGTGAAGTCGTGAGTGGCTTCACATGGCATGCGGTGCGTGATTTGATCTTTGTGGCATGTTAGTTGGTATAACTAGTGGACACGTTAATGTTCTAGATTCGCATGACTTTTATGACATTGGTTGTATGATGATCTAAGTGATATACCTGGATAATATAGCATTCATATGATCTATTTGAATGTTAACCATGTATGATTATGTGTATAATTACTTGAATGGTTTACAACACATAAGTCACCAACGGGTCAAACGGGTCAACTGGATCAAACGTGTCTGTTCTCTGAAATCTTGAGTCCGTGGTTTTAGTGTACTTAGAGTTTCACATGTTCTTTGTTTACACGTACTCATGTACCTATGATCTAGGTAACCTCTGAAGGTTGTCTGTCCATTCTGTTTCAAGTAAAACTCTAAGTGTCTATCACGCGTATCGGGTGAGTTCATGCCCCACTCTTTATTTAATCACTTTTGGGGAGATAGCATACTGGTAAATCACAATCACTTTATATATTCAAGTTGTGTATAATATTATATAGTGTTGATAACATGGAAAAGTCCTCACACTTTCGAATTGTTAATATTGAATAGCGGGGAAATTTTGGTAGTACTACTGGCTTGACGAGTCCCACTTGTGTGACTCGAGGTCAACCGGGTGCAATTTGTCCTATTGAACATTGTCACGACCTGTTAAGTCGTGACAGGAGGCAACAACGTAACACAGTCAGCTTCAATTGCGAAATCACTATGAATTAATATTTATTGTAATGGACTAGCTATCTGTTACAATGCACTACTTTTATATCTCTATTATTAAACTGTTTATGTTTGAATATCTCTTGAACTCACCAACCATTGTGTTGACATTTTAGTATGCTATTCTCAGGTCATTAGCTTGCTTGCCATAGGAGCACTACATGGTTCACTTGCATTCTAAGACTCGGTCTTCAAGACATTTTTAGCATTTTAATGATTAATGTTTACTCTTTTGGGTTGGCACATGTTTTGCGATAGTATACACTTTATTTCTTTGGGTTGTTTCACAAAACCTTGCGCTCTGTTTAAATTTTGTACTTTGGTTGATTTTATTTAAATTATGACATATAGAGTCGTTCTGAGTAACTATTGACTGTGATCCTGGTTTGTTCACACGCCTCGCGGTAAAACTCCGCTAGTGGATTTTGGGGTGTGACATCATGCGAATGGCCTATGCTAATGGACCATACACATGAACAACTTCATGCTAATGACCAGTCGCACGATTAAACCAGGAGACTGGATCAGTCGCACGATTGTAACATGAGATTGACTCAGTCGCACGACTGAACACTCATTGGTGCGAATGGATCAACTGCATGGCTAAATCGCACGACTGAACCATGCAAATGGTCCAGTCGCATGATTGATAAACCCTAACCTATAAATACGACTTAATTCATGGAAAACATGACACTTTGAACAATTCGATACCTACACGTACCCTAGCCGTCCAGAGACCTCTAGCAACCTGTTCCAACTTCATAGATCGCAGTAGATAGATTGCTAATCGTTTTTAACGTTTAGATTCAATCTTTAATTGATTCTACATGTGTTCTCACTGATTAGATCGCCAATCAAATTGGATTCCCCACTATTTGATTCGGTACACGCGTAAATCTGTTAGTATTCGTCCAGTACATGATCCTAACACCTCACCTTTGAATTTTAGCCTTCAAAATCATTTTGCTACGGTTTTGGTCGATCTGAAGCTATAGAACACGTTAGAATCATCAATTGCAAGATCGTACACATGAAAGGTTAGAATTTTAAAAGTTTATGGGTTTTCTTGATGTGGCCGACCCTAATTCGGATTTGGGTTCACATATGTTGAAGTTGTTGTTGTGTGATGATGCTAGTATGTTAGTTAGATAGTATACATGTTGTTTAACATCGATTATGCAAGAATGATACGTTTTTGATGAATTGTTCATGAACTTTGATTCAAGATGAACCCTAATTCGAAAATTGAAGTTGATTATATGAAGTTGATGATTGTTAGATGAGTATATGGTGTTATTTTGGTTGGTGAGTGCTAGATAGATTGATCTTGCAAGAATTAATGAATTGAAGGTTGTGTTCATAGATTACTAATAATAGTAACTTTATTTAGTCAGAATGTTGAATTAGGGATGAATGGATGTTATGGATATGTTTATGATGATGTTTGATACTAGATTGTTGTCGTGAACTATGGAGTTCAAGAACACATGCTAGAATCCATACATTACTAAAGATAGTAACTTTTGGGATATGAATTGATGAATTATACTAGTTTGGTGTTGTTGAGCATCCCTAGTTATGTTGTGAACTTGATTAGGTATGTAATTGATGAATTTGTGTTGTTATGGATGGTAGATCACTTTTTGAGTATTACTTTCCCAAAAAGGAAACTTTATTTTCAATGTACGTTGGATATTATGAGTTGGACATGTTTTTGGTGTTAAGATCAGGCTAGAGTGTTCATCTACAATCTTTTTTCACTTGCCTATTGTATCTCTGAGGGATATTTTTCTTTTGTATTCTGTGAGCCACCCTGGGATCAGGCCAAATTCTTACTCTTTCTTTCACATACTGAAAAGTATGTCTAAGAGTATAAATCCTCTGAGCTTGTTTTTTCATATTAATGATGGAGGAAGTGGTTGCATATGCTTTATCTACTCTCCTCAATACTCTTCATCGTGCAATCTGTGTTGTTCTTCTTCTTCCAATTTCACTTTGATTGCATCTCTTTGTTGCTCAGGAGTTATTGCAAGAGAGAGATCCTTGGCCTTAGGCAACTGCAGAACAGCTGAGATCGGCAGCCTATCTTCTTCATCATCATTTTCTTTCTTCTTCCACAAGCCTCAACACCCTTCTCTTCTTCTGCTTAGTGCATCATCGGCTGTTGGTTTTGAGGGTAGGGAGTTGGTTTTGTGGGTTGTGGTTGTGGTTGTTTTGGAGAGGGAATGTTGGCAGGCTGAGTTAGCATTTTGGAGGTGGTGTGGCTTTTGAGTGTTTGGCTAGCTCAGTCCTGCTCCCTGCTCCTGCTTCATTCAAAGCTTTGACTACTAAACCCTTAGTGTATGCTTCAGATGAACAGATCTTGGAGGTTATGGCCAAGATGCTGTCCCTGGTCCATGATTTTACTTCGATCAATGATCTCCCAAGGTATTTGCTGATAAATCTGATCATGATCTCAAGTCTCTCTCTATCCATAGTGCTGTAGCTGGCTCATCTTTGTTGGATCTCTTCGATCTCTAATCTTCTTATTTCAGAATCTAGCTTTTCAGTGTCGAAACCTTGCCTAAACAGCTGATCAATGATATTGTCCATTGATTTGCTGTGTTCAGCATCACCTCTTTAACCATTTCGTTCAAGTTCTTCTCTTTCTCAGCACTCTTCTTTTTCTTGTATGTGACATGAAAATCTTTTTGACTTTCATGTACTTTTTCAATTCCAGCTCCCTTCTCAATCACATTCTCCTTCTCTTTTTCGGCCTCATACACACAATCCTTCTCTTTTTCCACCTCTTTATCCTTCTCTTTCTCTCTCTCCTTCTCCATCCTCTTTCTTTTAGCTTTCACTGCTGAACTCTCCCCCTTTTTGGGTGCATTGGTTGCAAGGGATTGAGTAGCAGAAAGTTGTTGGCTCAGTACATCCTCCACCAGGGTTGTAAGACAGAAGAAAGTCTCTCATCAACAGTTTTAATAACAAATTCGGTTAGCTGCGTGTGATGAGAGATAGGTGATTTTGAGGGATAGCATCCATTTGCTCAGGGGGGTTTTGGTCCTGAGAAATGGTGCCAGAACAGAGGCAGGTGGTTGAGAATTTTGTAGTGGCTGTGTGTTTAAGGGACCTTCAGAGGAAGGTGCCATCTGTTGGGTTGATGTGGTGGCAGATGGTCTTTCTCCTGAGAGAGTTGGTCAAGTAGTTTTTGCAGCCTACTGACTTCCTCCTCTAGGATTATGTTCTGGGCAAGAACATCATAAAGAAGCCCAGGTCATCATCAGCAGATGCTGAATCACCTGACCTCCTGCTTGTAGCAGGATGTATATGCACTGGGTGTAGATCAGATGTATCATGTGCCCCTTTGTCTTGGAACTGGGGACTTCCAGCCTCAGGACTTTGTCCTTCATCAGCTGTTGCCTCTGGTGAGGTCTTAGTTATGTTACAACCTCAGTCTGATCATATGCTGATTCAGAAGAGGTGGTAGCCTCACCAGATGTTCTGATCTCCATATCCACACCAGAAGATAGAACATTTAAACCCCGTGCTGTGGGTTGTCAGAAGCATGTGTATCCTCTTCCTCAATCGCTGTTGTTTCTCCTTTGTTGGTGGTTGTAGGGGAGGAGGAGAGGCATGAGCTGAGTCAGCATATTGGCAATTATAATGGTTGGACTTTGAGGGGCATTTGCATGGAAGAGGGGATAGAAGCTGATGCATCGGGGAGAGGGTGCCCTTCAATGATAACTCCTCAAGTAAGAGAGGGTCTCAGATGTGGTTTCCCCTGAAGTGGTTGCAACAGGATCTTTTGAGAGGATATGTGCGGTGTTGCTGGTTGAGTCTTTAACATACTGGAGGGGTTGGAACCAGTAGTTTATCTGTTTGGGTGGTACAGGAGCATCATCAGGGGACTCATCTCCCTGATGAGCTTGTTTGGGTTTGGATTTTGGCTTGGTGGGGACTTTGGATCTGGCAGTTGAAGCTGTGGGTTCCCTTTGCTTGGGTTGAGCAAACGGGCAGCTTCTTTGAGATATTGGTCGGAGTTATGCCTGGAGTGTACCTCAGCTAGAACAGCTGGTGCAGGGACTCCAAGGCCAACATGGCCATCAGTTTGTAATTCATTTTAAAATTATGGCCATCAGAAAACCTGGGATATAATAGCCATCTGTTCCCACAGGTTTCTATGCCAGATCTTTGATTTCTAGAAACACAATTTGTGAAAATTTAAAGGTTGATGTTCTAGAATTAATATAATACCTGTTGCCACCGGGAAGACATTTGATCCCATGAGGATGTCTTCGAGGCTAAGCAAACATTCATCATATGAAAATTAATCGTTCAGCATCAGGGAAGTTCTTCTTCAGTATGGTAGCAACTCTAAGATTTCCGTCGTACCATTGTTGATGAAGGACATATCAGTGTGCCCTTCGGGTACTCAGTCACAAAGCAGCATCTTGTAAATTTAGCACTCTAACGAATGCTTTCAGGTGTAACCTCTACTTGTTTTTGGATAACCAATGACTAACAGAGATTTGGCCGGTAGGCACATCAGTGTGAACGTAGGATTGGACCAAAATGACTGAGTGACTCTGGGTAGATGGTCGGTTTAAGAGCAGAGCGTATTATATGAGAATCAGCCATTAGGTCTATGGCGTGATCAAACTTTGTCCAGAAGGCCGATTTCGAGAGGTAGGCGACGCAGTTATGTCGGGGGTGTTAGACTCATGGTTGCCATTTTTGAAAGTATGAAGGTCAGAAGAACGGCTAATGGACCGTTTGAGAAGAAGACAAGTATTATAGGGTTGGGAGAGGAAAAGGCTGAAAGAAAACTACTGAAGGTTTTGGTGTGGTCATCAGCTATTTGAAACTACTGATGAGGTGGTATTAACCTTCAGAGGTTTAAAACGACTGACAGTGGTGGTGTTGTCATCAGTTGTTATAAAACAAACTGAAGATGGTTTTGACCATCAGATGTTGAAACAGCTGAAGTCTTGGTGTTAACCATCAGTATTTATGAAACTACTGAAGGTCGTGGTTTTGACTTCATATGATGTAAACAACTGAGGACTTGGTGTTTGTCATCAGTAGTTGTGAAACTACTGAAGACAGTGTTTTGCCATCAGTTGTTGTAAACAACTAAAGACTGGTATTAGTTATCAGTAGTTGTGAAACTACTGAAGACTGTGGTCTTGCTTAAGTTGTTTAGAAACAGCAGTTGTAGAAACAATGAAGAGAAATTACTCATCAGTTGTTTTCATCATTCTTAGCTTTTCAGCTGTTTCATACTGTCCTCAACACTTACTCATCAGACTTTTCATCTGCTTTTCAGGTGTTTCATCGGACGTTAGTACTTATTGTTTTTAATGATTTCAGTAGTTGTAACTACATCAGTAGTTGTAAATACATCAGTAGTTTAGAACAGATAAAGTATTTCAGTACTTGTGAGGCATTTAGCCTCAGTAGTTATAAAAACTACTGAGGGAAAAGAACTCATCAGTACTTATATGTGACATGTTACCAAGATCATTAGTACTTATTACTGAGATCATCAGTAGTTGTCATATTTCTAGCTGCAGCATACCAAGCCTTAACACCAGGTGTGGAAAGTTGAAACTATCCAAAGGCTTAGTAAATATGTCTGCAAGCTCATCAGCACTAGGCACAAACATAGGATTATTAGACCCTTTTCAAAACAATCTCTTATAAAATGATGTCTAATTTCTATATGTTTGGTCCTAGAGTGCTGGACTAGATTTTTGACAATGCAAAGGCTAAAGCACTATCCATTAATAACGGAGTCTTAGTCTCTGTAATGCCAATCCAAAAGTTGATTCTGAAGCCAGAGTACTTGGGATGTACAACTTGCAGCAGCAATGTACTCGGCTTCAGCAGTGGATGTAGCAATAGATGTTTATTTCTTACTCTGCCAAGAAATCAAACAGTTGCCTAGGAATTGACATCCACCAGAAGTTGATTTCCTGGTCAACTTACACCCTGCATAGTCACTATCAGAGAAAGCAAACTAATTTGCAAGAGTGCCCAGCGGAATACCATAAACTAGAGATTGTGTACCTTGCAAATATCTAAAGATCTCCTCTGACTGCAATCAGATGAGACTCTTTAGTTGCAGCCTGAAATCTAGCACAAACACATGTAGCAAACATAATATTGGTCTAGAGCTGTTAAATACATCAAGGACCAATCATACATCTGTAAAGCGTTCATCAACAGCTTACCTTTTGATCAATATCCAATTGTGTGGTGTTGCACAGGGAGTAGAACAGGGCTTACAGTTTTGTAAATCAAACTTATTAAAAGATCTTTTGGTATATTTAGACTGATGAATGAAAATTCCATCAGCTTTTTGTTTGATTTGCAAACCTAGAAAGAACTGTAATTCTCCCATTGCACTCAAATTTCACTCATTTGCATTAATTTTGTAAATTCATCACCAATTTGGGATCAGAAGATGCAAATATAATATCATCACATAAATTTGAACAAGTAGCTTATGTTGATCCACCTTCTTAATAAATAACGTTTTATCTATGGAGCCTCTAGTGATATTATTTTGCAGAAGAAAGTTAGATAATGTCTCATACTAGGCTCTAGGAGCTTGTTTCAACCCATAAAGAGCCTTATCAGCTTGTATACCCATCTGGGTGTTTATTATCCTCAAAACTGGTGGTTGACACACATAAACTTCTTCTTTATTTTACCATATAAAAATGCACTTTTAACATCCATTTGAAAAACTTAAGATTGTGGAGTGCAGCATAGGCTAAGAACAATCTAATGCCTCCAGTCTGGCTACAAGGGCAAAGGTTTCATCATAACAATACCTTCTTCTTGTGCAAACCCTGAACAACCAGTCTGACCTTGTTCTTAACAAAAGCCCATTTTCATCTGTTTATTCCTAAACACCATTAGTGCCTATTGCACACTTACCTGGGGGAATAGGAACAAGCTCCACACTTGCTGCTTTTTGAACTGAAGAAGCTCAAGCTGCATTGCTTCAACCCAGCCATGTCTCTAAGTGCAACATGATAATTCTTGGCCTCTAGCTGACTGATGAAGAGAGCATAGAAGCAGAAATTGGACAATTGACTTTGGTTGAAACTCCAGCATTGATATCACCAATGATTTGGAGATTGGGTGATTCTTCAGCTCTTGATAGCAATGAGATCAGTGCAAGTGTTATAGAAACTTCAGCAGCAACAGATGTTGATGTAGACTCTTGAACCATGTAGATGTGCAACTCAAATGAAGTTGAGAGATGCAGAAATCTCATCAGCACTTGTTGTGGATGGAGCAACTGAAGCTACAGGAGCATCAGGTTTAGAGGAACACAGGCAGTTGGTCACTAAACCTGAAGAGGTGAGTACTAATATCAGCATCATCATCAGCACCAGCAGTACCACCAGGTGGTGACTGTTGACAGGAGCAACAACAGGAGTTTGATAAGGAACATATTGCAGTATGTCCAAATCAAATAGCTCCATAGGGCTTTGTGGAATCTTGTCCTTTGGAGATTCATTAAACTTAACATGTAGAGTCTCTTCAACCATCTTTGTTCTGCAGTTGAAGACTCTGTATGCTTTGCAAGTTGATGAATAACAACAAAGTACCCTGCATCCACCTTAGGATCAAATTTTTAGAGTTGATCCCGTGTGTTGAGAATGAAACAAGGACACCTAAAAGCTCTGAAGAATGAAATTAGGGGGACAAATGATGAAGAACTTCATATGGAGTCTTCATTAACCTCTGATTTACTAGAACTCTTATTCTATACATAGCAAGCTTACTGACAGCTTCAGCCAAAAAAGTCATTGGCAGTCCAGAATCAGCCAACATGGACCTTGCAGCTTCAATAAGGGTCCTGTTCTTTCTCTCCACTACTCCATTTTGTTCAGGAGTCTGGGAATGCTAAACTACCTCTTGATTCCCTTGAGAGGTAAAACTCATCAAGTGTATTGTTTCTGAATTCTGTTCCATTATCACTTCTAATACACTTGACTGAGAGGGAATAATGCTTTCAACATACAACACAAAGTTGATAATTTCTGAGCTGCCTCATCTTTGAATGCAAGAAGAAAGTCCATACCAAATCTGGAGTATCATCCATATTACCAGACAGTATTTCTTCTTAGCATTTACTCATCACTCTCACAGACCAAAGAGATCCATGTGAAGAAGCTATAAGCAGGCAGTGGACTTAGGTTCTTCTATGGAGGGAAATAAAGCTTTGTGCTGTTTTCCTTTTAAACAAGCAGTGCAGTTTATTTCACATTGAACTCCTTCATAGGCATCCCCTTACTAAACCATGGTTTATCAGCTGATTTATGTTTTCGAGATTAACATGACCAGCCTTCTATGCCATAGAGTAGATTCTTGAGGGGAAGCCTTGGAAAATAGGCAAGGATGGCCTTTGAGATCTATTTCTGGAAAGATCTAAGGCATACACTCTTCCTGTCCTGTTGGCCTTCAGAGAGTGTATTCATCCAACACCCTTATCAATCCAACTTAGACCTTTGGATGACAGAATCGACAGTTTATGACTGGTGAAAAGAGCAACATGGCCTTTGTCACAATTTGGACTGACACTCAAAAGGGTTGTACTTGAGATTTTCCACATGGTTAACATCATCAAATTTATTTCCCCATGGAAACAAAGCCTTTGCCGATGATGTAACCCTTTGCATCATTGCCAAATGACACAAACCCTTCCTTCCTTGAGAGTAGTCATTAAGAAGTGATCTGTTTCCTATCATATGCATGGATCCTCCACTGTCTACATACCAGATGCCCTTGTGGCATGTTGAAAACCCTGCAAACACAAACAAATTAGTTAGATTTTGGACCCAAACCTTTTGGTTTTGAGGCTGTTCTCATCAACAGATGGTAAACTAACAGGTTTGTTGAAAACAACAGCCTGAGAGGAAGAAGATGGTGAAGAAGAGGAAATCCTTTGGCTTGGACCTCCTTTTTGTGGTTTCAACATAGAAACATCTAATTGGTTAAACTCTTCCCAATAGATGTTGAACCATCATAACCAGCTGTGTCTGATTTTGTGATAATGCTTTCAGCTCACCATACACATTGCCATTGGAGTTGATAAGTTCCTATGTGCACTTCTTCTTTTGAGCAATCTCAGCTGTACCTATTTAACCCCTTCCTTTGGATTTCTTTTGGACTTAAGGGTTATAGGATTGATGTGTTGCTGGTACAAATGTGGCTTCAACTCAGTTTTCATTTTAACCATTGTCTCTTAATTTCCTCTTTATGTTTGAGTTTGGATCCTCTTTTGTACCAACAATCATCTGTAGATGATGAACAAACCACATATTTCACATGGTTTCTTCTTCATCTTATGTTGATCATCAACTAAAGAGAATAAACTACTGAAGACTTGTTCTTCAGCACTTTGGAAGCACTATTTGCTCTTGACTTCCTCTTTAGTAGTCTTAAAACCCTTTCTACTGACAATTTTCTTCTCTTCAGTGCTGACAGTAGTTGGAGTTTGAACTGCAGGTGTTAATCTTGCTCTCCGTCCTTTCAGGACTTCCAGAAATAAACTCCTGAGTTAATCAACTCTTAGATCATGTGAGTGTTAGTATTTGAACCATCAAGATCAGCTGATAGGTTCAAAGAGGGAATAATACTAACTTCAACTTATGATGGTGCTTATCAGAAAGCGAATCACATGATGAGGTTGGATTGGTTATTGCTTTCTCCATCAGATTTCACTTCTGCTCTTGAAGCAAAATCTGTAGGAGGAGCAGTGTGATTATAACCAATGCCAAACTTCACATTGGAAGCAGATTGATTACTAAGAAAGCATTTCAAAACCTTTGCATGATGTACCCATCGATCACCACTCTACTTGGGTGACTGCAAGGGTTTCTTTGAGGTCTTGTACTTTTCTAAAAGTACCTTTTCCTAGCTTATCATCAGTGATTTGGCATTTAAGTTAGAAAATCTATCATGTTTCTTTTTAAGCATAGACTCAAACTCAGCTTTCTTTTGGAAATGATCTTTCTAGCTCTATTTCTTATTATTAAAGCTACATTTGCTTCTCTAATAGAGGCAAATGCTTCTATGCAAGTTTCAGAACATAATTTGGCCTTAGCCTCAGAGGATACCTATGATACCTATGATGAAGAGGCATTTGAGGATGATCCATCTGCAGACTCCAGAGCCATAAGTGACAGATTTCCCAAAAAGGACTGTCACCACCATGTTGACCAGCACCTGTGAACAGTTGTTCATGACCAGACATGTCATCTGGTAAACTGCTCCGGTCAACAACCCCAGGGGTGAAGAAGCTATGTTGTTGAGGTTGAGGAGGTTGATGAGATTGAGATGGTGAGGCTCAGAAGAGGCATGTGGTTGTTGAGCAATGGGTGCTTGAACCTGACTGGTTGTGGCATGTAATAACAAGGGTAAGGATTATGGCATTAGACCCTGAGGAACAAAATATGCAGGGAGACTGTGGTTGGAATGATGACCAGAATTGACAGGATGTTGCCCTCTGTGTTGTGACTATTGCCAGGGAAGTCACAAAGGGTGCAGAAGAATTAGATCCAGGATACATCTTACATTCTCTAGCAAAGTGTCCAAGCCTGGGCATTTGTGACACCTCAACTTACTCTTGTCAAAACCAAACTTTGGTTTTGCCAAAGAGGCCTGGGAACTTTCTTCCAGTTCTTTGTAGAACTTCTGAGATCTGATATTTATCAAGGCCATTTGCTTCAAAATATCCATCTCTTCTAAGTCATCATCAGCAATTCCCTTGAGATCATCCATGATGAAGCATAGATTGTCATTATTACACCAGTAAACTGACTATCAACACTCACAAATGCAGAATCAGAGTGTTTGAAGAGAAATTAATTATGCTCATCATAATGGCATTCAGATGAAGCATATTCTGACTCATGACCAACCAAGGCAGTGTTGCCTGGGACAAAGTATTCAGTGAGCTTACCAGATGAAGCCAATTTCCTTTTTGCTCTATCTCTCTTTCGAATGTAAGCGTGTCCATGAGTTAGGTGAGAGATAGACTATCCAGATTGCAGTGGAGCGTAGGACATTGTATATGTGTCCATCTCAGGCAAGTGATATGAGGAATCTGTGGTTCATTTGACTTTTGGTATATTCATGTTTAAACCATTTTTCAAACTCAGAGATTAAACATGAAAACGCTCAAACTGCTGAGTCAGAGTCTCACCCTTTCTATGAGCAAAAGTCTCATACTGTTGGGCGAGGATTTCCCTGTTTTTGCTAAGACCTCATCAGTGACACCAAATGTTCTTTCAGTGCATTCCAAAGATCATGAGCAGTTTCATGATTGCATAAGCCGGATTAGATTTCATTAGGCAGCAGTGCCATGGCCAGAATTCCATGGGCTTTAGCATCAATCTCAAAACTCTTGTCCTCATCAGAGTATTGTCCTTCTTCTTTGGAATCAACTGATTTGTTTCTGGATGATTCACCATTGGCTTATGGGTCCATGTACCATGGAGCCAACAACCTGAACTATTGACAGGACAGGTGATGGAGCATTCTTCGTTGCCAAATGTTATACTCATTCCTAACCAGCATCGGAGGCTTGGTGAGGAAACAGTATTGGTGGATCATTAGAAGGTGTAGTCATTTTCGAAAATTCAGACAAATTCAAGATAAGCAAAAAAAATTTAGCTCAAAACCACAAAGAACCTCAATTAAAATAGCCAAAAGCGACAGAAACTTCAATCTCTATAACAGATTTCGTGCGAATTTGCTAGTTCGATCAAACTTAGAGCAAATGAGCATTCAATGATCAATTTTTAGATCGATCAATGATTAACCAGCTTTGATACCATTTGATAGGATCTCAACATCTAGTTTGATCGATTCGAGTGATTCAGCAGCGGAATAGAGTACCAACTAGCACAATTCGAGCAAGATACCAAAGATATAGCAATGAACAGAATTAGTTATAGAGAGAGAAAGTTTCTGCAAAAGATATTTCACTCAATCACACGCTTTGGCATGGCTTTCGCAAAATTACAATTTAGGTCATTCTTCCTTATATAGGAAAATGACGTAGGCTGATGTCACTTGATAGTGACATTAACCGTTATTTAACAAACTACTGAAACACTAAAAATACTGAAGATGTCTAACAGCTGACATCTTCTTACAAGAAGCTAAGTGTTTATTATACAAAACATATGATAAGAAACTACTGAAACTACAACGACTGAAGAACAAGAGTCGTTTTACAAAACTATGAAAGTAAAACATAAAACTACTGATAAACACAACTACTGAAGAAGTACTCTTCAGTTGTTGTGACAAAACTACTGAAACTTCAACCACTTGGTCTTCAGATTGAACTTCAGACGTTTCATTAGCTGATGACTTCAGTAGATGTCATCAGCTGATGTCTTCAGTCTTTGTCTTCAGACTTTATACATCAGTTGTTGATCTTCAGCACTTGTGGACTCTTCAGCTGTTGAACTTCAGTACTTTGGTCTTCAGCTTCAGCACTTGTATTCTTCAGCTGTTGAACTTCAACATTTAGTCTTCAGCTCCAGCATTGGTTCTTCAGCTGTTGAGCTTCAGCATTAGTCTTCAGCTGTTGAAGTCTTCAGTACTTGATCTTCAGCTGTTGAAGTCTTCAGCACTTGTCGAACTGCTGATGAAGCCTTAGCAGTTGTTGTGATATCATGTGGGACTTAGAGGTTTTTTGATCTTGGCTCATTGTTCTTTTGTCCCAACAAAGCTTATGCTGAGACTGAAAGGATTCCAAAGATGAGCCTTTAAAGATCCGAGAAGGTGATGGAGATGATGGAGATGATGATGACAGTGATGATGATGATGATGCTGATGATGATCATGGTGTTGATACTGAGGGAGGAGACGATGATGATGTCGGTGATGATGATGATGAAGAAGATGCAGCTGCATCTACATCAGCTCAAGGTCAAGACAAGCACACAAAGAGAAATCAAGACTAAAGAGCCCCATCATCTTCTGCCGATCCTACTGATGCGCCAGCCATTCAAGGGAAAAGTAATGTTTAGATATTTACGTACTTGAAAAACAATTTGTAATTTAACTTTTGGATTAATGTTATGTAATTAATGTTTATATTTATTATTGATGTTTATTGCTTTGATTGTTGACTAATGGTTGATGTGTTACATGTTTTAAATCAAGCAGATCCAAATTTTCAAGGAGATGAATATGATATTGCTCCCCTCCAACAGATCAAGACTCAACTCACAATGATTCTTGATCTGCAGGGGATAGTCAGGAGATTAGTGAATTACACTCCTGAAGAAGGAGAGATAATTCATGATCTCACCGACGAGCAACTCGATGAAATGTTCCGACTAAATCCCGATGAGATTGTGAAGGATGCTCCTACAGTCCAAGGGGAAAGTGATGATGAGCTTCGTGATGTCGATGAGATCGAGATTGATGATGTCACGGCTCAACATTATCCAGAGTACACTGCCAATGAGGGTAATGTCATTCCCAATCTGTGCGACACTCTTGTTAGTGATACTTTTGCAACTCTGGATAAAATGGAACAAGAGTCGGAAAAGAATGAAGAGCAGGCCCAAGCCTCGGATGCCGAAGTCAACATAAAAAAGGCGAAATGGGCTGCATGCTTTGAAGAAATTAGAGCCCAACGCGGTGTTCCAATGTCAACTGTCTACACCAAGCTTTACAAAGAGAAGAAACATCACAAGGTGTCGGGAAAAATCATAGTGTGGGCATATTTTGAAGATCTCAACATTTATGCAGTTAAACGTGAGAAGGGGATTGAGTACTTCAGATTCCCACACGATGTGAAGACTCTTCCTGGTTTTGAGCATAACCAGTTAGCAAAGTTGAAATTGCTATACGCTGACCCTCGTAAGATGTCAGGCTGGTTTAAAGCAGTTCTAAAGAGAGAGTACCACACTAGATGGGTCAACTTCAAACCTCAACAACCAACGAGGTATATCAGACGATCTGAGGTTGATGCAATAACTAGAAAACCGAAAATAGTGCTGAAGTGGAGTCCTCCATGCATAATGTCTAAGATCCCGCTATGGGAAATGTCACAGGACTTCACTCCACACTTCAAATGGTGGTACTATGATTGGAGAACAGGAGAGGCCGTCATTGTATTGAACAGAAATGGTAGTATGGAAACTATCAGGGTGTTTGACCCAATGTGGCTTACTTGTTTTTGATGATTATATACGTTATACAAGTGGCCACTGTTCTATGATGCGCATGATATTGTACAAGCTCTCAACGCCAGAATGTCATAAGACTCTGCTTTGCATTTGAAATACATACAGGAGTCACAAGAGATAAGAAGTACAAGAAGTATGAGGAGCTAATGAAGAATGTTAGACAATCAAGAAAACTAGGTCCAAGGGGGAGTTTGTAGATATATATGTACCTAGTTTAGACAATCGAGGAAAACTAGGTCCAAGGGGGAGAGTTGTAGATATATATGTACCTAGTTTATAAGCTGAATGTAATATGTCTTCATGTCTTTGTATATGCAATAGTTGGGTACTTAATGAAATACAATATGTGGTTGTGCTTATAATGTTTATTAGTTCATTGATTAGTAGGTTAACGCTTATTGAACTAATTATATAGGTTAGTGGTTGTTTGCATAGATCTATTAAATGATAATTGAGAAATATGTTAAACTTAATCATGTGAAGTTCTCATGTGTGACATCCGGTAAATTTCCGTTACCAAACTCCGTTAGTTCCGTTAAGTCTTGCATACACGTGTCGTAAACACACACTAGTTTTCGTTTAACGTTGGTGACCTAATAATAATTAATAATGTTAATTAATGATAATCTAATTGATTATGTGATTATTGTGTTATGTTTATGTGTTTGCATGTTTTAAATGTTAATTAGAAATTAATCGCGTAACGCGGAAACGTGCCTATTATTCGAGTCTTGTGTTTTATAAAGATAAAATATATAATGATTTTCATTAGTTTATATCTTTATATTATTAAGTTAAAAGCACTTTACAAAGAGTTTAAAGCCTAGTTTTTATAAAATACAAATTACAAGGGCTTTAAAGGGTAAATATGGAAATTAAAATAAACAAAAACACCCAAACCCTAAGTCCCACCCCCATTCGGCCGCAAACACTCCTCACACACCCTCACCATTGCGAATTCAACCAAGAACAAGCATCAAATCATCAATTTGGTTCGATTACATGGCATACAACACGTAGGAATCATCAATTACAAGTTAACACACGTTTAAAGATTAGATTTTTAAAGTTTTGTGGGTTGTTCAGGTGGCCGAACCCTAATTCATTTATGGATCTTCATGGGGTCGAATTTGATGTTGTTTGATGATGTTAGTATGTTAGTTAGATAGAATACATGTTGTTTAACGTTGATTATGTATGAATTGTATGTTTCTAGTGATTGATCATGAACTTGGGTTTATACAAACCCTAATTCGAAATTAGCATGATTATTTGAAGTTGATGATTGTTTGATGAATGTATGATGATTTGTAGGTTGTATGAATGTTATGTTACGTTGATCTTGCAAGAAATTGATGAATTGAAGTTGGTGTTCATAGCTTACTAATAATAGTAACTTTATTTTGCAGGTAATGTTGAATATTGATGAATTGATATTATGGATGTGTTCATGGTGATGATTAGATGTTAGATTGTTGTTGTGATCATTGGGAATTCAAGAACACATGTTATAGTTCATACATTACTAAAGGTAGTAACTTTTTAGGATACTCATTGATGAGTTATGATGTTTGGATGTTGTTGATCATGCTTAGATGTTGATATGAACTTGAATTGGTATATTATTAATGAATTCATGAATGCATTGGATGTTTGATAGATTTTGGATGTGCTTTCCCAAAAGGGAAACTTTATTTGCACAAAGTTTGATGGATGATAATTTGAACATGTTGGGATGTTAGGAGCATCTTAGTAAGTTCATGGGTGATCCTAATGTGATAGAACATGTTAAATTAGTTGTATAGGATGCTTGGATAATCATGGGTGACGTTTGGACTTTGATGATCATGTATGATGTTGATGTGGTTAGTAGTTAGGACATCATATTGGGACTGGAAATTGATTGTTGTGATGTTTGTTGAATGCAATGAACATGGTAATGAATATGATTATGATCATCATACATGCGTGCGAATCTGAGGCCCCTACTTGGTAGGATTGGCAGGGTTAGGATGTGAAGTCGTGAGTGGCTTCACATGGCATGTGGTGCGTGATTTGATCTTTGTGTGGCATGTTAGTTATGGTATAACTAGTGGACACGTTAATGTTCTAGATTCGCATGACTTGTATGACATTTGGTTGTATGATGATCTAAGTGATATACCTGGATAATATAGCATTCATATGATCTATTTGAATGTTAACCATGTATGATATGTGTATGATTACTTGAATGGTTTACAACACATAAAGTCACCAACGGGTCAAACGGGTCAACTGGATCAAACGTGTCTGTTCTCTGAAATCTTGAGTCCGTGGTTGTAGTGTACTTAGAGTTTCACATGTTCTTTGTTTACACGTACTCATGTACTTATATGATCTAGGTAACCTCTGAAGGTTGTCTGTCCATTCTGTTTGTCAAGTAAAACTCTAAGTGTCTATCACGCGTATCGGGTGAGTTCATGCCCCACTCTTATTTAATCTCTTTTGGGAGATAGCATACTGGTGAATCACAAACACTTTATATATTCAAGTTGTGTATAATATTAATATAGTGTTGATAACATGGAAAAGTCCTCACACTTTCGAATTGTTAATATTGAATAGCGGGGAAATTTGGGTAGTACTACTGGGTTTGACGAGCCCACTTGTGTGACTCGAGGTCAACCGGGTGCAAGTTGTCCTATTGAACATGTTACGACTGTTAAGTCGTGACAGGAGGCAACAACGTAACACAGTCAGCTTCAATTGCGAAATCACTATGAATTAATATTATTGTTAATGGACTAGCTATCTGTTACAATGCACCACTTTTATATCTCTATTATTAAACTGTTTATGTTTGAATATCTCTTGAACTCACCAACCACTGTGTTGACATTTTAGTATGCTATTCTCAGGTCATTAGCTTGCTTGCCATAGGAGCACTACATGGTTCACTTGCATTCTAAGACTCGGTCTTCAAGACATTTTTAGCATTTTAATGATTAATGTTTACTCTTTTGGGTTGGCACATGTTTTGTGATAGTATACACTTTTATTTCTTTGGGTTGTTTCACAAAACGCTTGCGCTCGTTTAAAGTTGTACTTTGGTTGATTTTATTTAAATTATGGCATATAGAGTCATTCTGAGTAACTATTGACTGTGATCCTGGTTTGTTCACACGCCTCGCGGTAAAACTCCGCAAGTGGATTTTGAGGGTGTGACATCATGCGAATGGCCTATGCTAATGGACCATACACATGAACAACTTCATGCTAATGAACCAGTCGCACGACTAAACCAGGAGACTGGATTAGTCGCACGATTGTAACATGAGATTGACTCAGTCGCACGACTGAACACTCATTGGTGCGAATGGATCAACTGCATGGCTAAATCGCACGACTGAACATGCAAATGGTCCAGTCGCACGATTGATAAACCCTAACCTATAAATACCACTTAATTCATGGAAAACATGACACTTTGAAAAATTCGATACCTACACGTACCCTAGCCGACAGAGACCTCTAGCAACCTGTTCCAACTTCATAGATCGCAGTAGATAGATTGCTAATCGTTCTTAACGTATAGATTCAATCTTTAAATGATTCTACATGTGTTCTCACTGATTAGATCGCCAATCAAATTGGATTCCCCACTATTTGATTCGGTACACGCGTAAATCTGTTAGTATTCGTCCAGTACATGATCCTAACACCTCACCTTTGAATTTTAGCCTTGAAAAATCATTTTGCTACGGTTTTGGTCGATCTGAAGCTATAGAACACGTTAGAATCATCAATTTCAAGATAATACACATGAAAAGTTTAGAATTTTAAAAGTTTTATGGGTTTTCTTGATGTGGCCGAACCCTAATTCGGATTTGGGTTCACATATGTTGAAGTTGTTGTTGTTTGATGATGCTAGTATGTTAGTTAGATAGTATACATGTTGTTTAACATCGATTATGCAAGAATGATACGTTTTTGATGAATTGTTCATGAACTTTGATTCAAGATGAACCCTAATTCGAAAATTGAAGTTGATTATATGAAGTTGATGATTGTTAGATGAGTATATGGTGTTATTTTGGTTGGGTGAGTGCTAGATTAGATTGATCTTGCAAGAAATTGATGAATTGAAGGTTGTGTTCATAGATTACTAATAATAGTAACTTATTTAGTCAAGAATATTGAATTAGGGATGAATGGATGTTATGGATATGTTTATGATGATGTTTAGATACTAGATTGTTGTCGTGAACTATGGGAGTTCAAGAACACATGCTAGAATCCATACATTACTAAAGATAGTAACTTTTTGGGATATGAATTGATGAATTATACTAGTTTGGTGTTGTTGAGCATGCCTAGTTATGTTATGAACTTGA
The DNA here is from genome assembly GCA_025506515.1 of Flaveria trinervia. Taxonomy (NCBI): domain Eukaryota; kingdom Viridiplantae; phylum Streptophyta; class Magnoliopsida; order Asterales; family Asteraceae; genus Flaveria; species Flaveria trinervia. The sequence goes on along the minus strand of CM046448.1, from coordinate 95,854,094 downwards.
TTAGGTATGTAATTGATGAATTTGTGATTGTTATGGATGGTAGATCACTTTTGAGTATTACTTTCCCAAAAAGGAAACTTTATTTTCAATGTACGTTGGATATTATGAGTTTGACATGTTTTTGGTGTTAAGATCAGGCTAGAGTGTTTATTGTTGGTGTCTAATGTGATAGAACGTGTTATATGACTTGTATGATATTTAGTGGTATGATGATCTAAGTAATGCATTGGGTAATGTAGTACCACATGTGATCCATTTGAATGTTAACCATGTATGTTATATGTTCACGTTTGCTGAATTGAATTATAACTCATGGTGTCACAACGGGTCAAAGGGTCAACTAGGTCAAACGTGTCTGTTTTCTGAAACCTTGAGTCTTTGGTTGTGGTGAGCGTAGGGTTCCACATGTTCTCTATTTACACGTACTTATGTACTTACATGATCTAGGTAACCTCTGAAGGTTGTCTGTCCACTTTTCGTCCAACTAAACCTAAGTATTTGTTACGCATATCAGGTGAGTTCATGACCACTCTTTTACTAATCTCTTTTGGGGGAGATAGCATACTCTTATTTACAAACGCTTTATATATTTCAGTTGTCTATAATATTAATATAGTGATGTTTATCATGGAAAGTTCTCACACTTCGAATTGTTAATATTGAATAACGGGGAAATTGGGTAGTACTACTGGGTCTGATGAGTCCCACCTGTATGACTCGAGGTCAACCGGGTGCAATCTGTCCTAATGAACATTGTCACGACCTGATAAGTCGTGACAGGAGGCAACAACTTATCACAGTCAGCTTCAATTGCGAAATCACTATGAATTAATATTTGTTGTTAATAGATTAGCTATCTGTTACAATACACTACTTATATATCACAACTGTTAAATTGTTTATATTTGAACGTCAACTCTTGAACTCACCAACCATTGTGTTGATATTTTTAGTATGCTATTCTCAGGTCGTTAACTCGGCTCCATTAGGAGCACAACATGGGTCCAGCATGCATCCTAAGGCTTTAATTCGTAGATACAATTGTTGTCTTTTATTCATGGGTTTTTAAACATTGGGATGGCACGTGTTTGCCATATTATGCATTTTTTATACTTTGGATTTGTCGTATTACAAAACGCTTCGCATAGTTTTCAAGTTTGAATTTTGGTTGATTTTATTCTAACGTTGGCATATAGGGTCGTTCTCGGTAACTATTAACTGTGATCCTGGTTTGTTCACACGCCTCGCGGTAAAATTCCGCACGTGGATTTTGAGGGTGTGACATATATATATATATATACATACGTATATACGTATATATAAATACATATATATATATATATATATCATATATATACACATATATATACATATATATACACACATATATATATACACATATATATATATATATATTGTGGCATCCGGTAATTGTACGTTACCAAACTCCGTTAGTTCTGTTACGTCTTGCATACACGTGTCATGAGCACACATAGTTGTCGTTTAACGTTGGTGACCCAATAATAATTAATAATGTTAAATTATTGATAATTTAACTAATTAGATGATTATTTTGTTATGCTTATGTGTTTACGCGATTTAAATGTCAACGGTGAATTTTATCGCGTAACATGGAAACACGTATATTTAAATTGCCTATCTTGTGACTAGTGGAAATAATGTAAATATTATTATTTTTCATTAATAATGTGGTATTGTTAAGTTAAAACCTTTTAAAAAGTGTTTAAAAGAATAGTTTTATAAAATATAAATAAAGGGGGTTAAGTGTAATTACCTAAAACTAAGACTTAACAAAATTAACAACCCTAATCCCCCCAAACCCCATTTCGGCCGCAACATCCATTCCAAGCCCCTCACCTTCGAATTCCAGCCTTCAACAATCATTTTTCTACGGTTTTGGTCGATCTCAAGCTATAGAACACGTTAGAATCATCAATTGCAAGATAATACATGTGAAAAGGTTAGAATTTTAAGTTTTATGGGTTTTCTGATATGGCCAAACCCTAATTCGGATTTGGGTTCAGAAATATTAAAGGTGTTGTTGTTTGATGATGCTAGTATGTTAGTTAGATAGTATACTTATTGTTTAACGTCGATTATGCAAGAATGATACATTTTTGATGAATTGTTCATGAACTTTGATTCAAGATGAACCCTAATTCAAAATTGATGTTGATTATATGAAGTTGATGATTGTTAGATGTATATGGGTATTTTGGTTGGGTGAGTGCTAGATTACATTGATCTTGCAACAAATTGATGAATTGAAGGATGTGTTCATAGATTACTAATAATAGTAACTTTATTTAGTCAAGAATGTTGAATTAGGGATGAATAGATGTTATGGATATGTTTATGATGATGTTTAGATACTAGATTGTTGTTGTGAACTATGGGAGTTCATGAACACATGTTAGAATCCATACATTACTAAAAATAGTAACTTTTTGGGATACGAATTGATGAATTATATTAGTTTGGTGTTGTTGATCATGCCTAGTTATGTTATGAACTTAATTAGTTATATAATTGATGAATTTGTGATTGTTATGGATGGTAGATCACTTTTGAGTATACTTCCCAAAAGGGAAACTTTATTTCGATGTACGCTGGATATTATGAGTTAGACATGTTTTTGGTATTAAGATCAGGCTAGAGTGTTATTGTTGTTGTCTAATGTAATAGAACATGTTATATGACTTGTATGATATTTAGTGGTATGATGATCTAAGTAATGCATTGGGTAATTAGTACCACATGTGATCCATTTGAATTTTAACCATGTATGTTATATGTTCACGTTTGCTTAATTGAATATAACTCATGATGTCACCAACAGGTCAAACGGGTCAACTGGGTCAAACGTGTTTGTTTTCTGAAACCATGAGTCTTTGGTTGTGGTGTGCTTAGGGTTCCACATGTTCTCTATTTACACGTACTTATGTACTTACATGATCTAGGTAACCTCTGAAGGTTGTCTATCCACTCTTTCTTCCAAGTAAACCCTAAGTATTTGTAACGCATATCAGGTGAGTTCATGCCCCACTCTTTACTTAATCTCTTTTAGGGGAGATAGCATACTGGTAATACAAACGCTTTATATATTTAAGTTGTGTATAATATTAATATAGTGCTATTTATCATGGAAAAGTCCTCACACTTTCGAATTTTAATATTGAATAGCAGGGAAACTTGGGTAGTACTACTGGGTTTGACGAGCCCCATCTGTGTGACTCGAGGTCAACCGGGTGCAATTTGTCCTAATGAACAATGTCACGACCTGATAAGTCATGACAGGAGGCAACAACTTATCACAGTCAGCTTCAATTGCGAAATCACTATGAATTAATGTTTATTGTTAATAGATTAGCTATCTGTTACAATACACTACTTATATATCACAACTGTTAAATTTTTTACATTTGAACGTCAACTCTTGAACTCAACAACCATTGTGTTGACATTTTAGTATGCTATTCTCAGGTGATTAACTCGGCTCGCCATTAGGAGCACAACACGGGTTCATCATGCATCCTAAGGCTTTTATTCGTAGATACATTTGTTGTCTTTTATTCATGGGTTTTTAACATTGGGATGGCGCGTGTTTTTCCATATTATGCATTGTTTATACTTTGGATTTGTCATATTTACAAAACGCTTCCGCATAGTTTTCAAGTTTGAACTTTGGTTGATTTTATTCTAACGTTGGCATATAGAGTCGTTCTAGGTAACTATTGACTATGATCCCGGTTTGTTCACACGCCTCATGGTAAAATTCCGCACGTGGATTCTAAGGGTGTGACAGATTGGTATCACAATCATTGGTTATAGGGAACTATGTTACATACACACTAGACTATTACCACACACAGTTAGTTAGTTACTTATTCCATATTTCCTCTACTACATACTCATTTGCATACACATCACACTCTCTGCAGCATGGCATCGTCATCGAGAACTCCGGGTAAGCGACCAGCATCACCTACACGATCTGAGTCCCCACCTCGTGCACCTGTACCCGACAATGGACCCGACTGGACCCGTCTAGCTTATCCTCGAGGGGAGATTGATTGGGATCAACCTTTTGCATTGATGGAGCGTGACCCCCCACGAGACTGGAGTTTCTACCCTAAGTTCGTTGATCACATAATGCATAGGGAGCGCGTACCTGTCCCGAGGCCTAGGACTAGGAGCAACGCTAACCAGCCATGCCTTCACTCCTATGGATGGTGCAGTCCAATGAGCAAATGATTGCTGCACTGGTGGTTGCACTGGATACTGAGCAGAGCAGTAACGAGTCAGGCGACTCACGCGTGATGTTTGTACACTACAGCACGAGGTGTACAAACTGCGACATCAAATGGATGAACTCGAGGAGCGACACGGGAAGACCCTAAATGGGTGTCACCACATGGAAGACGGTTTTATAACACTTAGAGGACGCATAACTACTCATGAACAGCGGGATACAGTAGCAGATAACAGAATTACTACCTTAGAAGCCCAATTGGTAGCACTTCAGACTGCCATATCTCCTGCTCCTGCAGAGGACCCTGGGGATGAGGATCCCGAGGAGGAACCCGGGGAGGAGGAACCAGTGGAGACGGAAGATGACAGTGATGGGTCGGATGTCATCAATTGATTTCCTTTATATGACTTGGACTATTTAGTGTTTCTCTCTTTTGAAATCTATGTGGGAAGGGTTGTTTCCCCAACCGAACGACAAACTTAAATTATGACATTGGTGAATACATTTTGACTCATTTACAATTTATTTGTCCTGGTTATCATTTTTGTTATGAATGTTGTGGTTGTGATGGTTCATTATTCCTTACTGTTTACTGTACTTCAATGGAATAAATGTGCTTGATGTTACTCATTATTGTATTTGTGAATGTAAAGTGAAAAATGGACCGTGGACATGGACGTGGACGTGGACATGGGCATGGGCTCGTAGATTGATGTGGCGCAGGAGACCATGGCAGTGGCGCTATAAACATGACCCCTGAGTAACCGTATAGAATATCTTATCAATGTTTGTTGTGTTAAAACAGGACCACCGGTGTGTACCTATAAGTCCTTTATGGACTGGTACGAAGGGGCTATAGGACTGGTACGATGGTTTGAGAAGACAGAGTTTGTTTCTCCAAATGCAACTGCCCACCTATTGATCAGGTGAAATATTCCACCAGGACTCTGGAAGGTGTCGCTCTATCCTGGTGGAACACGCAAGTTCAGATGCTAGGACAAGCGATGGAAAATGGGCTTCCCTAGACTGAATTCAAGGAAATGATGACTGAGGAGTACTGTCCTCGAAATGAAGTACAAAAGCTGGAGATGGAGTTCTGGAAACTTAAGATACAGGGCTCGGAAATCGGGGCCTACACCACCCGAACCCATGAACTAGCCACCCTATGCCTGGGGATGGTGAACGAAGTGCACAAGAGGGGTGAGCATTACATACGGGGATTAGTACCCAAAATTCAAAGCATGGTGACTGCTTCCAACCCGGACACGATTCAGCAAGCCATCCAGTTAGCTCTTAAGCTAACTGATCAAGCAGTGGAGCAGGATGTTTCTAAGCGGGGCGCTGTGGCGAGCGTGGCCGACAACAAGAGGATATGGGATACTTTCAACAACAACACAATCATCATCATCCAACGGTCAACCCCAATCTCAATAACAACAACAACCAGTTCAGCAACAACAACGGAGGTTCGATAATAACCGCAACTTCAACCAGACGGCTTCAAACAGTCAAGGACCCAGTGGTTATGGTGGTAAACATCCGAAGTGAACTCGGTGTAATTACCATCATGTGGGAAGGTGTGATAATTTCAAGTGTCAACGCTGTCGTAAGATTGGACACGCAGCTAAGAATTGTCATGGTGAACTGTTAAGGAAGCCATAACAACCGCAGGAGACTCCCAAAGGTTGTTTTGAATGTGCGAAGGAAGGGCTTTACAGGCGAAACTACCCACAACTGAGGAAAAATGGTAATGGCAATAACGGCAATGGCCACAACAACAACAACCACGGTAACAACAACAATGATGGCAATGGTACTGGTAATGGTGGCAACAACAATAGAGCCAAAGGGAGAGCCTTCGTCATTGGCTCAGGTAAGGCTCTAAACGACCCCACAACTGTTACTGGTAGGTTTTCTTAGTGGGTGTTTTGCTATGGTACTATTCGATACTGGAGCCGATAGGAGCTTTGTGTCCTTAAAGTTCTATAGTCTTTTAAGTGATATACCGTCCACCTTAGAATCTAAATACACCGTAGAATTGGTGACGGTAAACAGATCCATGGAATGCATATCCTTAGAGATTGTACGATAGAGCTTGGTGGTCATACTTTCGCTATAGATTATGCCTGTTACGCTGAAGAGTTTTGATGAGTGATAGGCATGGATTGGCTCTCTAGTAAGCAAGCGGAAGTCATATGTCATGAGAAGATCATATGAATTCCTATTGGTGATGAAATCCTTACAGTCAGAGGTGATAGGAGTGGTGCTGTGATAGGCATCATCTCATACATGAAAGCCCAAAAGTTGTTGCGAAAAGGTCATTTGGCTATTCTAGCACTCGACACCGATAAGCAAGCGGAAGAAAGGAGAATGGAGGACATTCCCATAGTGCGTGACTTTCTAGAGGTGTTTCTAGAGGATCTTTCTAGATTACCACCTCACCGCCAAGTGGAATTTAAAATCGAGTTGACTCCGGTGGTGCAACCCGATTGCTAGGGCACCTTATCGATTAGCACCAAACGAACTACAAGAGTTGTCATCACAACTTCAGGAGCTTTTAGATAAGGGCTTTATTCAACCTAGCACATCACCTTGGGGAGCCCCTGTTCTTTTGTTAGAAGAAGGATGGCACATTCTGGATGTGCATCGATATTAGAGGGAGTTAAACAAAAGTAACAGTCAAGAACCGATACCCTTCACCTCGTATCGACGACTTGTTTGATCAGCTTCAGGGATCAAGATATTATTCGAAGATTGACTTGAGATCTGGTTATCATCAACTTAGAGTCGAGAAGAAGACATCCCCAAAACTTCGTTTCGTACTCGTTATGGTCATTATGAGTTCTTGGTCATGCCTTTGGGTGGACTAATGCACCTGCTGTGTTCATGGACCTCATGAACCGTGTGTGCAAACCCTATCTCGATCAGTTCGTCATTTGTTTATCAGTGAAATACTAATATATTCTAGGACCAAGGAGGATCATGAAGAGCACTTACGAATGATCTTAGAACTATTGAAGAATGAGCAGTTGTATGCCAAATTCTCTAAGTGTGACTTTTGGATACGAGAAGTGCAATTTTTAGGTCATATTGTTAATGAGAAAGGGATACATGTTGATCCTAGCAAGATTAAGGTGATAAAGAATTGGACTATACCCAAAACGCCAAGCGAGAGATAAGGCAATTTCTGGGATTAGCAGGATATTACCAACGACTCATAAAGGGATTCTCTAAGATCACACAACCTCTCACAGCCTAGACTCACAAAGGAACGACATACCAATAGAGTGAGAGCCAAGAATCGGCTTTTCAATTGTTAAAACAGAAACTCTGTAGTGCACGATATTGGCACTGCCAGAGGGAGCGGATGATTTCGTGGTGTATTGTGATGCATCCATTCAAGGATTGGGTTGTGTCTTGATGCAACGAGAGAAAAGGTGATAGCCTACGCCTCGAGACAACTAAAGGTTCACGAGAAGAGAACTATACCACCCATGACTTAGAATGGGTGCAGTGGTTTTTGCCTTAAAGATTTGGAGACATTACTTGTACGGTACCAAGTGCACTATCTACACTGATCATAAGAGTGTTCAACATATCTTCGAGCAAAAGGAGTTGAATATGAGGCAACGACGTTGGGTGGAGCTACTAAACGACTATGATTGCGCTATCAAGTATCATCTGGAAAGGCGAACGTGATTGCCGATGCCTTAAGCCAGAAGGAAACAGCTAAAACCCAGATGGGTGCGAGCTTTATAGCTTACTAGCAGTACTCAACTGCCCAAACAAGTTAAGGAGGCATAGATAGAGGCCTTAAAAGCGGAAAATTTTGGTTCTAAGTCGTTAAGGGGAATGGATAAACAACTAGTGATGAAAGAGGATGTAATTTGGTACTTCTTGGATAGACTTTGGGTGCCAGTCTATGGAAATCTAAGGGATTTAGTTATGAGTGAGGCACATAAATCTAAGTATTCTATACATCTTGGATTCGACAAGATGTACCATGACCTAAAGGCGCACTACTGGTGGCCTAACATGAAGGCGGATGTAGCTACGTATGTGAGCAAGTGTTTGACCGGCTCGAAAGTAAAGGTGGAATACAAAAACCATCCGGACTGTCCAACAACCCGAGATACCAATGTGGAAATAGGAACAAATCTCCATGAATTTATTACTAAGTTACCTGGACTAATACTAGTTATGACACGATATGGGTTATCGTGGATCGATTGACAAAGTTTACTCATTCCTTGCAATTAAGGAAACTGAAGATGGAGAAATGAACCCGACTGTACCTTAGAGAGATTGTTTCGAGACCGGTGTACCGATCTTAATTATTTCTGACCGCGACGCTCGTTTCACGTCACCTTCTAGCAATCACTACAGAAATCTTTGGGTACACGATTGGATATGAGTACTGCTTATCATCCACAGACGGATGGCCAGAGTGAGCGTACATACAAAGTTGGAGGATATGCTACATGCTTGTGTGATTGTCTTCGGGAATAACTGGGAAATTCACCTACGATTGGTGGAGTTTTCTTTTAACAACAGTTATCATACTAGTATACAGGCAACACCTTTCGCGGCGTTGTATGGGAGAAAATATAGATCACCAGATTGATGGGCGGAATTTGTGATAGTCAACTGACGGGGCCCGAGTTAATTCATGAGACAACCGAGAAAGATGTGCAGATACGAAACCGTGGGGCTACAGCACGAGATAGACAAAAGAGTTATGCTAACAGGAGACGGAAACGTTTAGAATTTCAGGTGGTGACAAGGTTTTATTGAAGTCTCACCATTGAAAGGCGTAGTTTGGTTTGGCAAGCGAGGAAAGCTAAATCCGAGGTACGTTGGACCATTTGAAATAGTGGAAAGAATAGGTACATAGATATAGATATATATATATACGTGTATATATATATATCTATATATACGTATATATATACGTATATATACATATATATATATATATATATATATACGTATATATATACGTATATATATATACGTATATATATACGTATATATATATACGTAAAGGAGGAGAAATAGTATGGGTTATGCATGCTAGAGAGCCCAGGTGAGTCTCATGAACCGTTTTTATTTATACTTTTGGGTGGAATACATACTCTTTTAAACTTATTAATGGTGGAATATTACTTGCTTTTGTGACGTGAGCATGATCATTAACTCCATTAGGAGCCGCGCGGTTTTTGGAATTACTATTCGGTGAATCCTCGGCACACAATAGGCCTTTAGGATAGGGAAACTCCCCTATTGAGAATTAGTAATCATTGTCTCATAAATTAGTGTAGATTAACCGTGCTTAGCAGGGCACACTTAAGCCCATTATAATAAGTGTTATGGGTTAGGGGATGTTTTAGTACTTGGGAGGGTCACCCGGGTCAAGGTTTGATTGTGATACATTCTATATCACCAATAACTTTATTTTACTTACTTATATCTATGTATGTTTATGAATACCATTACTGTGAAAACTTAAGCTCACCAATTTTATGTTTACATGTTTTGAGTACGTATTTCGGGTATATGTCTGATGTCTGATTTTAAGGGGGGGGGGGTCCTGACCAGGCTTCCTAAGCACTATACTTATAACATGAGAACATGATTTCCTTTCCTTATAAGACTTATTCTAGAAAGACTATACAAGAATCTAGTCGGGCTATATGAGGGGACAACTCTAGGGAATAGACGAGAATAACCCTATGACCTTTACCTATGCCTTAGCTATACACATGACAAGTTGTAATAAAATGTAATTAATTTATTATTATTCATAAAACCAATGGCTCACTTTATTACATACATGGTTTCTGCTGTGTTTGTCGATATTCAGTCGTCACGACCAGCCCCTTTGTCGGGGTGTGACAATTAGAACCTAATAATTCAACAAAGATAAATCTTTTTGTATTCTGCGATTTCTGATGTGTAATTTGGATCTTATGTGTGGGTTTTTATGACTGGAATTTTGGGTTCTCTTTTCTATTTAACTTCTTTTATCAAGAATAGTGGCGGTACTTGTTATGTTTGCAAGGATTCTGGTCAATTGGTTAGTTTATATTCAAAAGGATTGCAAGGGCATGTTCTCAAGGGTCTGTTCACAAAGTAAAAGTCACGTCTGTCTATTTGAAACATTATCATGAAAGGTTTTAATTGGCAAAGGCTCCGATCTTTTCAAATAATATAAGACGATTTTATGTAACGTAACCAATGGTGAATCTTCACGAGATATGTCTAGTAAGTTCACTAAGAAGAATTGAAGAAGAAATCCAGGAAGCTTAACAAGTTGAAGGAAAACAAAAGAAAGTTTAATCAAGAAAATAATGATTATAAAAGAAACCAAAGTTAGTTTGTTTGAGGTATGGAAAACTAGGTATGGAAAACTAAGATGCTTAAAGAAAGATTGTCAAGTGAATATTACGGGTGGAAATAAGCCTAATGTGGCGGGTTTTAGCGGGTCAAAATGAGTGAATGCTCCACAAGGTATGCTTTTTAATTTTTATTAAATTTAGCAACACCTATGAGTTTTCTAGTTGATTCAATGATAAATTTGGGAAACATTAGTTATTTAAAAAACACAAAATTATATTTGATTTCAAGAAAATAAGATTTATTTTATAATGTGAATAATAAACAAATAGAAAGTAATGTTTTCAATCAAATAAAGTTTAGACTAAAGGTGTTTGTTCACATAATCAAATGGAATTGTTGAGCAAAAGTTCAGGTTACAATCAATCCATTGGATATTTACAAGTCAAGAAAAGCCACTAGGTTGTGAAATAAATGGAACCTAATTTTCAGGTTTAATTTGGATTTAAAATATCTAATGATTGCTAAGCATTATTCGGTTCAGAATTATGTATCAACTATTTCTAAATCTTTTTTTTGTACATAATGATATGCTTACATGATGGGTAGGCTCAAGTGTTTTGAGTTATGTTTCTAAGAATCTAATATGGTTTGAGGAATTTGAACGAGTTGAAAATGGATCTATACTAATGATAGAAATGTAGCAATTGAGTCTATTAAAGTAGTTGGAAAAGTTAAACTTGTATTTATGTATAAGAAATAATTATTATAAGATTATGTGTTGTGTGTTCTGGCCATTCAGAAGAGCTTATTACTTGGTATTGTGTTGAATAAATATGGTTATAAACAACTCATCAAGTTAGAGAAGTTATCTTGTCTTGATATAGAACATTCGTTGAACATGGATATTTATATAATGAAATACTTAAATTTAATATTAATGTCCTGTTTAGTGTTGAATATATTTGCATATATCATCATCTTATAGCAAAGTAAATTATTCTAACTTGTGGCATGCTAGATAAGATCATATGAATTATTCTAAAAAAATTAGACATGTTTGAAGATGAGTTTAGTACGTGCTTTTTATATAAATATTAGTAAATATCATACTTATGAGTTAACTAACTTTACAAGGAAACCATTTGAAGGTGTTAAAATGAATTATAAGTATTAAAACTCATTTAGACTTCATAAGAAATATGTTGTTACACTGAATTAAAGATAAGGGGGAGGCACATTGGATCCTTGGGGCTAAGGATTAAAAGGAGTAACAATGGTATCGCTATGACATAGTTTGATTATATTGAGAAAGTTTTGAAAAAATCAATTATTCTAATTGTCCTTTTGTTAGTACTCCCATAGATCCTAGGATTAGGTTTATGACTAATTTAAGTAATTCAGTATCACAACTAGTGTACATAAAAGCGATTAGATGTTTAATATATTCTTAATTAGTACATGGCATGACATGACGTTTGTTGTGAGTAAGTTGAGTAGATTTACTAAAATCCTAGTGCTTAACATTGACAAATAATAAACACTTTTTAAGTACTTTAAAAGAACCAAGAGCTATGATTTATGTTATTCAGGTTTCCCTTCGGTAATAGAAGCGTATTCTGAAGCAAGTTTGATAACGAATATGGAAGATTATTCTTCTACAAGTGGATAGGATCCCATGTCTTACGCTTTAAAGAAGTAAACTTGTATCGCAAGTTCAACAATGGAATCTGAACTGTAGCTTTAATAGCGGTGGTCAAAAAGGTAAATGACACAAAAGTTGATCTTTGAGATTCTGTTGTGGTCGAAACCGACATCATCAATCTCTATCAAATATGAAGGTTTATAGTCAAGATAAAAAGGTAGAAATTAAATTTCTTAATAATTCATTGATAAATTGTGGTGCAGGTGCAAGAATAATGAACTATCTATAAAAATATGAAGTTTAGCTGCTTCAAGAAGTTTGGACTTGGATTTGATATATTCTTCGAAGGATTAGGACATAGGTTAGTAAAACATTGTGTCAAGTGAGAATTTGAATTTATAAACTTATGTGCATATTCACTTCAAGTATTTAAATGGATAGAAATGGTTAAATCCTTAGTGATCTCATGATATTCTAGTATTCAATGTGATGTGCTCATATTAAAATTCAATTTTCAGGATATTTTGATTATATAAGTTTATATATATGTGAGAGATATTTAAGTTAGTCATCAATATCCCTATGATTGGGGAATGTGATAATATTAGTTTTACCATTAATTTGGTAGTATTGAATTAACTTACCGACTAAAAAGATTAGGTGACATAGGAATGCGGACGAGTCTTACGCTAATGGAATAATTATTTGGGCTTAATTCATTAGGCTTGATTATAAGACTAAATCTATGCTGATATAATATGAAGGTTCTATTAGTTAGTAAATGAAACCCAACCTAATATGTATTGTGGGTTTTGTTAGTGGATTTGTAAAAGGCTACAAAAATACGAGCACATAACTATAAACAAAACATACATACCAAAGGAAAACTTATCAGATGAAGATATAAAACATCATACAGTTTTCCTCTCGCATGAAACAAAATTTCATGTCTCTAAAAATATCAGTTTGTAACTGATTAACCATTATTATGTACGATTAATTGGTTAAATATGATAGTATTTCATCACGTTTGTGTGATTTATCCAAGACATCAATTTTGTCAATTTTTAATACGTTCCATGGATTCATCGATGGTGTTTTGCTTTCAATATCTTGATTCAAATATAACGTCCGGTTATTTTCTTTGAAGCCAAAGAAAGAAGAATAAAGTGGATGAAAAGAAAGAAATGTTATTAAACCCAAGTTGAGGGGTTGAAAGTGTGCAAAGTACAAATTTATTGTAATTTTGTACAAAAATAACATGGCTGCCCATGCCATGCTACTTTTCACTTTTCTGCTTATGGATTTCAGAGAGAGAAAGAGCAGAGTTTTTGGGTTCTTTGAAAAACAAGAGCACGAAGTCGAATTCAAGGTAAGAATTCATGGTCTTTGAGTGTTCTGACCGGTTTTATCCTCGGGTGTGTGCTTATGTATGTTTGTATGTGTTCGGGTATGTTTTTGGTGGGTTTCTAAACGGTTGAACTCAACTTGCAAACGGGTATTGAAGAAAGTCATAACTAAAGTTAGCTAAGGTGAGTTCTAGAACCCCCTTTTACTTGTTTTTAACTATTTTGGGGCTGGAAATGCATGTATGAACATTTTATAAAAGTTGGGTTTTATACCCGTATGTATGTATGTGTGTATGTTGCGGGTGGGGTTGGTTCTTGGGCTATGTATGTGTTTGATGTTGTTATGGTATGTGTCTATGGCTTAGAATACATGATTTAAGCTTAGAACATGATAGGTGATGATTGGGGACTGAATTATGATGTTTAAGTGTGAAATAGGCTGCTCATGCGCCCAAATAAGGTTCATGCGCCTTATGTGGAAATCTACCTAAGTGTTCCCATGCGCCCAAAACCTCATGCGACCGAATAGTACTCATGCGCCTAGAAATAAGCTGAAATTGACTAAGTGTTCATACGCCCAGATAGCTCATGCACCTAGGCACTCATGCGCCTGCATAGTGCTCATGCACCTAGAATTGCCCAGAATAGACTAAGTGTTGCTCATGCGCCCCAATAGTGCTGATGCACCTCAATGTGGCCCATGCGCCTAAGTGTTCCTCATGTGCCTGAAAGGTCATGCGCCTGCATAGTGCTCATGCGTCTGCATAGTGTTCATGCGCCTGAAGACTTAGATTATTTTCTACATTTTGGGGAAAGGTGTAAAGTAGGCTTTGACTTGGGATGTTCTCGAGGGCATAGTAAGTTGACTTTTGGAAGTAAATGGTGATGTGATGGGCATAGTATGATGATGTATGTTTGATGCTTTTTTCATGATGGTATGTTGATGTATGTTATGCATGTATGATGGTGCCTTGTATGGCGATGTTTTGTATGATTATGTTTATGTTCCTTTTATGTATGTTTATCTTTCCCGTGGCTTTACGTGTTATAGTTGTGAAAAAAATGACAAAGAATTATGTAACGTAAAGTGAAGATAATGAAAAGAGGGACATAATGATAGAATGCATGCATTAATAAAAGAGAAAGTAATGAAAGGCTTGCAAGCAAAATGTACGGAGTTGCACGGCTCTAAAATGCGATAAGCTCAACTGTGTGTGGTTTAGCTAACCCTTAAGGATACACGCAGGGGTCTAGTCTTTATGACTGACCAGTGATATAGTACATGGTTTACAATGATTACTCACCCCGGTGCTGGTGCCAGGCTTTGTGCGTTATGGAAGTCATTTATGATCTTGGGCCTAGTACCCGCTTTGTACATACGTTTGGGGTGTAGTATACAGTGGGGATCTTTGTCGCTTACCCCGGTGCTGGTGCCAGGCTTTGTGCGTTATGGAAGTCATTTTTGATCTTCGGCCTAGTACCCCATTTGCTTAGGGCATAGTGATGACATTGATCCGGAAAGAGTTACGGAGAAAGAAAGAATGCGATGAACAGTAAAGAAGATATTAATGTTATTATCTATGTGTACGTACGATGTGTGATCATGTACGATGGTATAGTATGATTTTGAAAGAAAGTAAAGAACAGTTTTAATGAAAGTAAAGTACGTTTTATTTTAAAACTAGAACTCACTCAGCAATGCTGACTTTTATGTGTTTCCAGTTGGCAGGTAAAGGTTGCTGAGGATGGCATGGGGTGGCTACTTGGCTCTTTTTGGATGGCATCCATTTTTATAATTCTTTTGTTATGTAATGCAACAAGTATTTTGTACTGTGATAACGATGTATTATTTTACAAAAACCTTTATAATGAATGAAATGTCATTTTTGAATGTTTCCGCTGCAGTGTTTATTTAAGTTAAATGTTAATATATGTTTTATGTGCAATGATTGACCAGTTGTGAGCGTCCCGGAAACGGGGCTTTACCAGTTGGTATCAGAGCCAAAGTTTAAGTGAAACGGGTAAATTTTCAAAATAAACCTAAACTTAAACTGAAAATGGGATAGAAAGGGAAGGAATGCAAGTCCGAGTAGCTGCATGCCATCAGGTATTTTCTTAATGTTAACCGACATTATGTACGTATGTCATGTGGTTTATGTGCTATTTGTAGATTTAGATACTGATGTAGTCAGGATAGGTAATGCTTGGGGTATAAAGAGTAAAGTAAGTGGCTAATCACAACTGGCCACTTTAATTAGGGACTTACTATACTTGACATAAACTGAGCTGTTCCCTTGAATGACCGTGTTGGTGTTTGAATCTTATAGTGTGTTAGTGGATGGCCGGTGGTAGATCATCGAAAGCTTCGAGGGGTGGAGGTCGTGGTGTGCATGGTGCTGAATTATGGCCCAAAAGAGGAAGGACTAGTGTTAAAAAGGTGGTTCATAAAGAACCCGAGACCCCTCATCCAAAGGGCGGAGACGAGAGTGCTAACTTAAGAGCCTTAGTGAAGGAGGCTGTTGTGGAGGAAGTGCATCAGGTCATGTAGACAATCCTACCGTCTGTGGTGACCGAAGTGATAAAGGCTGTACGGGAGGGGGAGAGGAAAGAAAGGCGTAGGCCTATGGGCGAAGGGAGACGGCCCGAGACTAAGATGGTTTTCTCGGATGACGAGGAAGAAGAGGAGGAAGAAGAGCCTGCGCCGGAGGTGGCACGAGGCTGCAACTATGGGGCATTTCAAAGATGCAAGCGCCCTACTTTTGATGGTAACGACACTGCTGCTGCTGCTCACCGGTGGGTGAGAGATATGGAAGCTGTATAGAATATCAATGAGTGCCGAGAGGACCAAAAGGTGAAGTTTGCTGCCCATTCATTTGTGGACTCGGCTTTGTGCTGGTGGGACAATATCATCCAAGCTGAGGGTAGTCGGGCGATAGGAAGGAAGAAAGGGAGGAGTTGAAGAGGTTGGTGATTGAGGAATTTTGTCCTCACCGAGATATGTATAAGGTGGAAAGAGAGTTCCTGTAGCTGGAGGCGGGAACAATGACACATCAGCAATACACCACTAAATTCAACGAGATGGCACGGCTGGTGCCTGATCAGGTGTCACTGTCACGAAAGATCAAAAGATATATTCAAGGCTTGCCGGCAGATGTCCGTAGGCGTATGATCGCTGCCCGACTGAGCAAGTTTAGGTCGGCAGTTGACTTGGTAGGAAGATTGTATGATGAGGGGACGGTGGTGGTGGCTGAAGCCAGCTAGAAAGGTGGTGGAGATCGAAATTAGAATGGGAAGCGAATTGGACGTGGCGGGACCACTCCAAGCAACAAAGGTGCACGGTGGATGACCGACGTGTGGTCACATCCGGTGCGGGGATGAAGAGGTGTGCTAAGTGTGGACGAGAGCACACCGGAGAGTGAGAGTGGGATCCAATGTCTGTTTCCATTGTGGGAGAACTGGACATGTGGCGAAGAACTACGAGGTAAGGAGGTGTTATACTTGTGGCGAGGGGGGCCACATGAGCAGAGACTACAAGAAGCCTTGAGCTGAAAGTTCTGGTGCAGGGAAGAAGACGACCGGGACTGAAGGGCAGAGGGCGAGTGCCAGAGTGTTCACGATGATGCAGGAGAAGGCTAGGATGGACCCTGATGTTATGTCAGGTACATTCCTAGTAAATCAAACTTTAGCCTTTGTATTATTTGATTTTGGTGCTAGTAAGAGCTTTATTTCTGCTACTTTCTATGCTATGTTGTCTGTTAGTAGTAAGAATATAGATACACCCTTTGATGTAGAAACTGCCATAGGTAAGTCAATCAGGATTTCCAAGATGATAGAGGGTTGTGACGTAGAGCTAGAAGGTCACAAGTTTCCTGTTAGACCATTTGTGATGACCTTAGGCGGGTTTGATGTAGTCCTAGGAATGGATTGGTTGGCGGACTACGAGGTTGTTAGGGACCGTGTACTAGACGGAGTACTAACTAATTCACGTGTGTACCGAATCAAATAGTGCGGAATCCTATTTGATTGGCGATCAAATCAGTGAGAATGCTAACCCGAGCGATATAAGATTAAACTAAACATTAAGAATGAATAGGAATCAATCAAGAATGATCTATGAACTTGCACTGGCTTTCTTGGATGTTCTGGACGGCTAGGGTACGAGTAGGAGTCGAAATATTGAAAAAGTGTTATGTTTTTCCACGAATTAAGTGGTATTTATAGGTTAGGGTTACTCATTCGTGCGACTGAACCATTAGCATGGTTCAGTCGTGCAACTGAGTCATGCGGTTGATCCATTCGCACGACTGAGTGTTCAGTCGTGCGACTGAGTCAATCTCATGTCACAATTGTGCGACTGATCTAGTCTCCTGGTTCAGTTATGCGAATGGTTCATTAGCATGAAGTTGTTCATGCGTATGGTCCATTAGCATGGGCCATTCGCATGAGAACTTCATATGACTAAGTTTGAATATGTCTCTCAACCATTCTTTGACTATGATCTATTCAAACAACCACAAACCTATATAGTTGGTTCAATATGCGTTAATAAATGATAAACATTAAAACATACACTGAAACATTAAACATTAGTATCAACAACCACATAATATGTATCATTCAACTCATACGTTTCGTTACATTTAGGACATGACATACATATTACATTAAGATCGTAAATTAGGTACATATGGATCAACAAACTCCCCCTTGGACCTAGTTTCTGTCATTGTTTGGCATCCTTCATTAGCTCATCAAACTTCTTATGCCTCTCCTCGACTGTCACTCCAGTGTGTATCTCGAATGGAAAGCAGAGTCTTATTACGTTCTGAAATTGGAGGGCCTGTATAATATCCTGTAGATCATAGAATAATGGCCACCTGTATAAAGTATAAACATCATTCGCTGACAGGTTGGTTAGCCACATTGGGTCAAATACCCAGATGGTCTCCATTTGGCGCTCTTTCTGTAATACTATGACTGCTTCTCCTATTCGCTAGTCATAATACCACCACTTGAAGTGGGGAGTAAAGTCCTGTGGCATTTCCCTCAATGAGATCTTTGACATAGTACGTGGAGGACTCCACTTGAACACCACCTTGGGCTTCCCAGTCCTTGGGTCCACCTCTGACCTTCGGATGTACCTCGTAGGTTGTTGAGGCTTGAAATTAACCCATCGTATGTGGCATTCTGTCTTCAACACAGCTTCAAACCAGCCTGACATCTTTATGGGGTCAGCATACAACAGGTTCAGGCGTGCCAACTGGTTGAGCTCAAAACCAGGGAGAGTCTTTAGATCATGTGGAAATCTGAAGTACTCGATTCCTTTCTTCCTTTTCACTACTTATACATTAAGATCCTCAAAGTAAGCCCATGCGATAATCTTGCCAGACACCTTAAGATGCTTGTTGACTTTGTAGAGCTTGGAGTAGGCATTCGGCTTTGGCGTTGTGCGTTGGGCACGGATCTCTGCAAAAGAAGGCGCCCATTTAGCCTTTTTGTTTTCAATATCGGCGTCCGTGGCTTGAGCTTGGCTTTCTGATTTCTCGGTCTCCCTCTCCATCGTATCCAATTTAACATGCATGTCACTGTTGAGTGTATCTCCAAAATCAGAGACCACATTTCCCTCTCGATCAGTATATTCTGGATAGTGCTGTGCTGTGATGTCTTCAATCTCTATCTTATCGACATCATTGAGCTCATCATCACTAGAAATATCGACGGTAGGGGCATCCTTAACCAATTCATCCGGGTTTAACCGGAACATTTCTGCGAGTTGCTCATCAGTGAGGTTGTGAATAATTTCTCCTTCTTCGGGAGTATAGCTTACTGACCTCCTGAAAATCCCTTGCAGATCAAGTATCATTATGAGGTGAGACTTGATCTGCTGAAGGGGAGCAACATTGTAGTCATCTTGCTGATAATGTGGATTTTTGTTCTGAATCATGTGTTCCTCTACTGTCGGGGCTGATGTCAAGGCACCCGGATCTTGATTCCTTTTGGTCCACCTCTCACTAGTTTCTTGTGCACCCGAAGCAGATGGATCTCCTTCTCCTTCATCGTCTCCTCCATCCTCATCATCACCTTCATCATCACCACCATCATCATCATCACTATCATCATCATCACCATCATCACCATCATTACCATCATCACCGTCGCCCTCTCTGATCTTCAGAGGCTCATCCTTTGTGCCCTTAAGTTTGAGCAGGATGGTCCTCTTGGCATCCTCTAACTCCTCAAACTTCTTAGTAGATAACACATTCTGCTCCTTGAGTTGGGTAATCTCTTGACTCTGAGCAGCCATTTGCTGAGCCTACTCCTCAATCTGCTATGCCTGTTGAGAGATCTACTGTGATTGTGTAATAGTAAGCTCCACTAACTGTCGGAGCTGAGCAGTCTTCTCGTCAGCGGCGGCTAACAGCTTCAGCACCATACGGTTTAGTGCTGAAAGCTGTTCTTCTACCCCACTTGGAGGTGGAGATGGTCATGAGGGAAAGGATGGGTGATATGATGGTCCTTTCAACCATATCTTTTATCTCAATCAAGTTCATCCTTTCAACCATGTTAAATGGGAACCCATGATTGATTAGGTTCATAAACACAGATGACTCTGGCCTCTCTTCCATAATGTCTTTTGTTATTAGAAGACCATCAGTATTGGATTCTTCTTTATCTTTATTGGTTTCACCTTAGTCAACTCTTTCCACTTAGCATCACTACATCTTCATTGTGAATAACTTGCTTCGATGTTGAAACATTCATTAAAGGAGTGTGCTCTTAAGATGTATGCCTTGACCTTTTGGGTGACTCTTCAATATTGATTGTTTGTTTCTTTGCTAAAACCAAATACATCCTCTTGCTTGAGTATTGAATAAGTTGCTCCTATGGCAAGCAAGCTAATGACCTGAGAATAGCATACTAAAATGTCAATACAATGGCTGGTGAGTTCAAGAGATATTCAAACATAAACAGTTTAATAATAAAGATATAAAAGTAGTGCATTGTAACAGATAGCTAGTCCATTAACAATAAATATTATTTCATAGTGATTTCGCAATTAAAGCTGACTGTGTTACGTTGTTCCCTCCTGTCACGACTTAACAGGTCATGACAATGTTTCTTAGGACAAATTGCACCCGGTTGACCTCGAGTCACACAGGCGGGGCTCGTCAGACCCAATAGTACTACCCAAATTTCCCCGCTATTCAATATTAACAATTCAAAAGTGTGAGGACTTTTCCATGATATCAACACTATATAATATTATACACAACTCGAATATGTAAAGCGTTTGTGATTTACCAGTATGCTATCTCCCCCAAAAGAGATTAAATAAAGAGTGGGGCATGAACTCACCTAATATGCGTATAGATACTTAGGGTTTGACTTGTCAAACAGAATAGACAGACAACCTTCAGAGGTTACCTAGATCATGTAAGTACATGAGTACGTGTAATCAAAGAACATGTGAAACCCTAAGTACACTACAACCAAGGACTCAAGATTTCAAACAAAACAGACAGGTTTGAGCTAGTTGACCCGTTTGACCCGTTGGTGACTTCATGTGTTGTAAAACCATTCCAGCAATTCAAACACATATATCATGCATGGTTAACATTCAAATGATCATATGTATGCTATACTATCCAGGTGTATCACTCAGATCATCATACAACCAAGTATCATACAAGTCATGCGAATCTAGAACATTAACATCTCTACTAGTCATAACATAACTAACATGCCACACAAAGATCAAATCACGCACCACATGCCATGTGAAGCCACTCACGACTTCACATCCGAAACCCTGCTAATCCTACTAAGTAGGGGCTCAAATTCGCACGCGTGTATGATGATCACAATCATATTCATTACATCCAGCATACACCACAATAATCAATTTCCAGTCCCAAACATGATGTCCTACTACTAATCAACATCCAAATCATACATGATCATAAATGTCCAGATATCATTCATGATTACCCCAGCATCACATACAACCAAATTACCATGTTCTACCACATTAGAATTCATCCATGATCATACTAACATGCTCCTAACATCCCAAACATGTTCAAACTATCATTTTTCAGACTTTATGCAATTAAAGTTTCCCTTTTTAGAAAGCACATCCCAACATCTATCAACCACCCAATGTATTCATGAATTCACATAATTATACCATCTCAAACTCATAACAATATCTAGACATGATCAACAATACCTAATCACCATAATCTAACAATCATCATGAACAAAAGTTTCTACTTTTGGCAAGCTATGAACAACAACATCCATTCAAAGATTTCTAGCATTCATAACAACAATCTAGCATCTAATCATCATCATGAACACATCAATAACATCAATCCATCACTAGATCATCATGTCATGAAAATAAAGTTACTATTATTAGTAACCTATGAACACCAACTTCAATTCATCAATTTCTTGCAAAATCAATGTAACCGAGCATTCATACAACCTATTAATCATCAAACATTCATCAAACAATCACCATTCATCCATAATCCTACCAATTTTCGAATTAGGGTTTGCCTATAACCAAAGTTCATGATCAATCCACTAAAAACATACAATTCATACATAATCGACGTTGAACAACATGTAATCAATCCAACTAACATACTAACAATATCAAACAACATCAAATTCGACTCCATAAACACCAATTTCGCAACTAGGGTTCGGCCCTCAACAAAAACCCACAAAAACATGAAAAATCTAACCTTTAAATGTGTTATAGCTTGTAATTGATGATTCCAACAAGTTGTATGCCTTGAAATCGATCCAATTTCGAGTTCCCTTGCTTGTTCTTGGCTGATTTCACAAAGGGAGAGGGGTTGAGAGGTGTGTTGCGGCCGAATGGGGGTGGGAATTAGGGTTTCGGTGTTTTGTTTAATTTTAATTTCCATATTTACCCTTTTAGCCCTTGAAATTTGTATTTTATAAAAACTAGGCTTTAAACTCTTTGTAAAGTGTTTTTAACTTAATAATATAAAGATATAAAATAATGAAAATCATTATATATTTTATCTTTATAAAAAAACACAAGACTTACGAATAAATAGGCACGTTTCCGCGTTACGCGATTAATTTTCTAATTAGCATTTTAAAAACATGTAAACACATAAACATAACACAATAATCACATAATCAATTAGATTCTCATTAGTTTAACATTATTCATTATTATTAGGTCACCAACGTTAAACGACAACTAGTGTGTGTTTACGACATGTGTATGCAAGACTTAACGGAACTAACGGAGTTTGGTAACGGAAATTTACCGGATGTCACATTATCCCCATGTTGAAAGAATTTTCTTCCCGAAAATTGCGTTACATGGTAAGAGTGTTCCATCACTGGTCCACTGCATTGGCACACAGAATTCGAAATCGAGTGAGTTTTGGATGAGTTGTCACATCATCCCCATGTTGAAAGAAATTTCGTCCCGAAATTTAAATCAATACCTTCGTCTGCTGGCATCGTCCTTTCAAATAGCTGAGGGTACTTAAGCTTCATTTGATCTTCTCGTTCCCATGTGAATTCCGGTCCACGTCACGAATTCCAACGGATTTTAACAATAGGTATCTTGCTTTGCTTAAGTGTTTTCACCTCACGGTCCATCACCTCGACTGGTTCTTCAATAAAACGCAATTGTTCATCCACTTGAATTTCTCTAGTGGTACGACCATTGTTTCATCAGTTATGCACTTCTTCAGGTTTAACACTTGAAATACATCATGGATTCCACTTAGCAAATCAGGTAGGGCTAGTCGATAGGCTACTGGACCTATTCTTTCCACTATTTCAAATGGTCCAACATACCTCGGATTTAGTTTCCCTTGTTTGCCAAACCGAACTACGCCTTTCCATGGTGAGACTTTCAACAAAACCTTGTCACCAACCTGAAACTCTAAAGGTTTCCGTCTCTTGTCAGCATAACTCTTTTGCCTGTCTCGCGCTGCAGCCATACGGTTCCGTATCTGTACAATCTTCTCAGTTGTGTCATGAATTAACTCGGGACCTGTTAGCTGACTATCACCAATTTCTGCCCAGCAAACTGGTGATCGATATTTTATCCCATACAACTCCTTGAAAGGTGCTGCCTGTATACTAGTATGATAACTGTTGTTATAAGAAAACTCCACCAATGGAAGGTGAATTTCCCAGTTATTCCCGAAATCAATCACACAAGCACGTAGTATATCCTCCAACGTCTATATCGTACGCTCACTCTGGCCATCCGTCTGTGGATGATATGCAGTACTCATATCCAACCGTGTACCCAAAGATTTCTGCAATGATTGCCAGAAATATGACGTGAAACGAGCGTCACGATCAGAAATAATTGAGGCCGGTACGCCGTGTCTCGAAACGATCTCTTTAAGGTACAGTCGAGTTAATTTCTTCATCTTGTCAGTTTCCTTAATTTCAAGGAAGTGAGCAGACTTTGTCAATCGATCCACAATAACCCATATCGTGTCACAACCAGTACTAGTCCGGGGTAGCTTAGTAATAAAATCCATGGAGATATGTTCCCATTTCCACATTGGTATCTTAGGTTGTTGTAACAGTCTGGATGGTTTTTGATATTCCACTTTTACTTTCGAGCAGGTCAAACACTTGCTCACATACGTAGCTACATCCGCTTTCATGTTAGGCCACCAATAGTT
The DNA here is from genome assembly GCA_025506515.1 of Flaveria trinervia. Classification (NCBI taxonomy): domain Eukaryota; kingdom Viridiplantae; phylum Streptophyta; class Magnoliopsida; order Asterales; family Asteraceae; genus Flaveria; species Flaveria trinervia. The sequence goes on along the minus strand of CM046448.1, from coordinate 95,829,785 downwards.
CGCCTTTAGGTCATGATACATCTTGTTGGATCCAGGATGTATAGAATACTTAGATTTGTGTGCCTCGCTCATAACTAAATCTCTCAGATTTCCATAAACAGGCACCCAAAGTCTATCCGTGAAATACCAATTCCATCCTCTTTCACCACCAACTGTTTATCCATTCCCCTTAACTACTGAGAACCACATTTTCTGCTTTTAAAGCTTCTATCTGCGCCTCCTTAACTTGTTCGGGCAGTTGGGTACTGATAGTAAGCTGTAAAGCTCGCACCCGTCGGGGTTTAGCTGTTTCCTTCCTGCTTAGGGCATCGGCAACTACGTTCGCCTTTCCCGGATGATACTTAATAGCGCAATCATAATCGTTTAGTAGTTCCACCCAACGTCGCTACCTCATATTCAACTCTTTTTGCTCGAAGATATGTTGAAGACTCTTGTGATCGGTGTAGATAGTGCACTTGGTACCGTACAAGTAATGTCTCCAGATTTTTAAGGCAAAAACCACTGCACCCAATTCTAAGTCATGGGTGGTATAGTTCTTCTCATGAACCTTTAGTTGTCTCGAGGCATAGGCTATCACCTTATCTCGTTGCATCAAGACACAACCCAATCCTTGAATGGATGCATCGCAATACACCACAAAGTCATCCGTTCCCTCTGGTAATGCTAATATCGGGGCAGTACAGAGTTTTGGTTTTAATAATTGGAAAGCTGATTCTTGACTCTTACTCCATTTGTATGTCGTTCCTTTGTGAGTCAAGGCTGTGAGAGGTTGTGCGATCTTAGAAAATCCTTCTATGAATCGTCGGTAATATCCTGCTAATCCCAGAAATTGTCTTATCTCGCTCGGCGTTTTGGATGTAGTCCAATCCTTATCACCTCAATTTTGGCAGGATCGACATGTATCCCCTTCTCATTAACAATATGACCTAGGAATTGCACTTCTCTTATCCAAAAGTCACACTTTGAGAATTTGGCATATAGCTGTTCATTTTTCAATAGTTCCAAGATCATTCGTAAGTTCTCTTCATGCTCCTCCTTGGTCCTAGAATATATCAGTATATCATCGATGAACACAATGACAAACTAATCAAGATAGGGTTTGCACACGTGGTTCATGAGGTCCATGAACACAGCAGGTGCATTAGTCAACCCAAAAGGCATGACTAAGAACTCATAATTACCATATCGAGTACGAAACACAGTCTTGGGAATGTCTTCTTCTCGAGCTCTAAGTTGATGATAACCAGATCTCAAGTCAGTCTTCGAATAATAGCTTGATCCTTGGAGCTGATCGAACAAGTTGTCGATACGAGGTAAAGGGTATTGGTTCTTGACTGTTACTTTGTTTAACTCTCTATAATTGATGCACATCCGGAATGTGCCATCCTTCTTCTTAACAAAGAGAACAGGAGCTCCCCAAGGTGATGTGCTAGGTCGAATAAAGCCCTTATCTAAAAGCTCCTGGAGTTGTGACGACAACTCTGTAGTTCGTTCGGTGCTAATCAGTAAGGTGCCCTAGCAATCGGAGCTGCGTCGGGAGTCAACTCAATCTGGAATTCCACTTGGCGGTGAGGTGGTGATCCAGGAAGATCCTCTAGAAACACCTCTGGAAAATCGCGTACTATGGGAATATCCTCCATTCCCCTTTCTTCAGCCTGCGTATCGGTTACAAGTGCGAGGATAGCCACACGACCCTTTCGTAACAACTTTTGAGCTTTCATGAATGAGATGATACCTATCACAGCACCACTCCTATCACCTCTGACGGTAAGGATGTTGTCATCAACAGGGATTCGTATGATCTTCTCATGACATATGACTTCCGCTTGCTTGCTAGAGAGCCAATCCATGCCTATCACAACATCAAAACTCCCCAGCGTAACAGGCATAAGATCTATAGCGAAAGTATGACCAGCAAGTTCTATCTTAAAGTCTTTAAGGATATGCGTTACATGGATTTGTTTACTGTCAGCTAATTCCACAGTGTATTTAGATTCTAAAGCAGAGGGTATATCACTTAAAAGACTACAGAACTTTAAGGACACAAAACTCCTATCGGCTCCAGTATCAAATAGTACCATATCAAAACAACCATTAACAAAGAATCTACCAGTAACAGTTGTTGGATCATTTAGAGCCTCACCTGAGCCAATGATGAAGGCTCTCCCCTTGGCTCCATCTTTATTGCCGCCATTACCAATACCATTTCCACCATTGTTGTTATTACTGTTGTTGTTGTTACCGTGATTGTTGGTGTTGTTGTTGTTGTTATTGTTGTTGTTGCCATTACCGTTCCTCCTTAGTTATGGGCAGTTTCGCCTGTAATGCTCTTCTTTCCCACATTCGAAACAACCCTTGGGAGTTTCTTGAGGTTGTTGTGGCCTCATTACCAGTTCACCACGACAATCCTTTGCAGCGTGTCCAATTTTTCCACAACGTTGACACTTGAAGCTATCACACCTTCCCACATGATGGTAATTACACCGAGTGCACTTGGATGCCTACCACCATAACGACAAGGTCCTTGATTATTTGCAGACGTTTGGTTGAAGTTACGGTTATTGTCGAACCTCCGTTGCTGCTGAACCGGCTGTTGTTGCTGTTGAGCTTGAGGTTGACCGCTAGAAGATGATGATGCTTTGGTGTTGTTGGAATTATCCCACTTTCTTTTGTTGTCTGGCACGCTTGCCACAGCGCCCCATTTGGGTAGACGTACCTACTCCACGGCTTGGACAGTTAGCCTGTGAGCTCACTGGTTGGCTTGCTGAATTGTGGCTGGATTGGAAGCAGTTACCATACTTTGGATTTCCGGTACCAATCCCTGTATGTAATGCTCTACCCTTTTATGCACCTCATTCACCATTCCCGGGCATAGAGTTGCTAATTCATGGGTTCTGGTGGTGTAAGCCTCGATTTCCGAGCCCTGCATCTTCAATTGCCAGAACTCCATTTCTAACTTCTGCACTTCGTTGCGAGGACAGTACTCCTCAGTCATCATTGCTTTGAACTCATCCCATGGAAGTCCATTCGCCATCGCTTGTCCAAGCATCTGGACATGCGCGTTCCACCAAGACAGAGCAGCACCCTCTAAAGTCCCGGTGGCATACTTTACTTGATCCGCAGGTGGACAATTGCATTTAGAGAAGACAGACTCAGTCTTCTTGAACCATCGCACAAGCCCTACAGCACCCTCTATACCGCTGTAGGTGTGTGGCTTACAGTCCATAAAGGACTTGTAGGTACACACTGGTGGTCCTGTTTTAACACAACACACATTAATCAGACATCCCATACAGTTATGAAGGATATCAGATTTATCTTTCTATCATTGTTTACCTGCTGGCTGACCCACGTGGGCAGCAGCCACTGCCGCCTAAACATGCTCATTAATTAGAGCAGCTAATTCTGCGGGGTCATGTTAATAGCACCACCGCCCTGTTCTCCGGTGCCACGTCCACGTCCGCGTCCACGACCACGTCCACGGGCGTCCATCATTTCCACTTTACATTCACAAATACAATAATGAGTAACATCAAACACATTTATCTCATTGAAGCACAGTAAACTGTAAATAATAGAATTAATGAATCATCACAACCACAACATTCATAACAAAAATAATAACCAAAGTAAATAAATTGTAAATGAGTTACAATCTATTTATCAATGTCAAAATTTAAGTTTGTTGTTCGTGTGGGGAAACAACCCTTCCCACATAGGTTTCAAAAAGAAAAACACTACATAGTCTAAGTCATATAAAAAAGTCAATCGACAACATTTGACCCATCACTGTCATCCTCCATCTCCTCCGGTTCCTCCTCTTCGGGTCCCTCCTCGAGATCCTCCTCATCCTCAGGGTCTGCTGCAGGAGCAGGAGCTATAGCAATCAGAAGTGCCACTAGTTGTGCTTCTAAAATGGCAATCCTATTATCAGCTACGGCGTCCCGCTGTTCACGAGCAGTCACGCGCCCTTAGAGTGCCATGAGACCATCTTTCATATGGTGACACCCGTTTAGGGTCTTCTCGTGTTGTTCCTTGAGTTCATCCAATTGATGTCTCAGTTTGTACACCTCTTGCTACAGTGTACAAACATCACTAGTGAGCCGCCTGACTCGATGATGCTCAGTGTCCAGTGCAGCCACTAGTGCAGCAATCAGTTGCTCGTTGGACTGCGCCGTCCGTGGGAGTGAAGGCATTGGTCGGTCGGCATTGTTCCTAGTCCTGGGCCTTGGGACAGGTACGCGCTCCCTAAACATGATATGATCAACAAATCTAGGATAGAAATGCCAGTCTCGCGGAGGGTCACGCTTCATCAATGCAAAGGGTTGATCCCAGTCAATCTCCTCTCGAGGATAAGCCAGTTGGGGCCAATCGAATCCATCATCAGGTACAGGTGCGGGAGGTGGGAATTCAGATCGTGAAGGTGATTCAGGTTGTTTTCCCGGAGCTCTCGATGACGATGCCATGCTGCAGAGAGTGTGACGTGTATGACAATGAGTATACAGTAGATGAGAATAAGGCACAGGTAACTAATTAACTGTGTGCGATTTTAGTCTAGTGTGTATGCAACATAGTTCCCTATAACCAATGGCTCTGATACCAATCTGTCACACCCTCAAAATCCACTTGCGGAGTTTTACCGCGAGGCGTGTGAACAAACCAGGATCACAGTCAACAGTTACTCAGAACGACTCTATATGCCATAATTTAAATAAAATCAACCAAAGTACAAACTCTAAACTGTGCGAAAGCGTTTTAAAACCACCCAAAGAAATAAAAGTATAACTATGGCAAAACATGTGCCAACCCAAAAGAGTAAACAATAATCATTAAAATACTAAAAAATGTCTTGAGAACCGAGTCTTAGAATGCAAGTGAACCATGTAATGCTCCTATGGCAAGCAAACTAATGACCTGAGAATAGCATACTAAAATGTCAACACAATGGCTGGTAATTTCAAGAGATATTCAAACATAAACAGTTTAATAATAGAGATATAAAAGTAGTGCATTGTAACAGATAGCTAGTCCATTAACAATAAATATTATTTCATAGTGATTTCGCAATTGAAGCTGACTGTGTTACGTTGTTGCCTCCTGTCACGACTTAACAGGTCGTGACAATGTTTATTAGGACAAATTGCACCCGGTTGACCTCGAGTCACACAGGTGGGGCTCGTCAGACCCAGTAGTACTACCCAAATTTCCCCGCTATTCAATATTAACAATTCGAAAGTGTGAGAACTTTTCCATGATATCAACACTATATAATATTATACACAACTTGAATATATAAAGCATTTGTGATTTACCAGTATGCTATCTCCCCCAAAAGAGATTAAATAAAGAGTGGGGCATGAACTCACCTGATATGCGTATAGATACTTAGGGTTTAGTTGGAAGAAAGAGTGGACAGACAACACTCAGAGGTTACCTAGATCATGTAAGTACATGAGTACGTGTAATCAAAGAACATGTGAAACCCTAAGTACACTACAACCAAGGACTCATGATTTCAAACAAAACAGACAGGTTTGACCTAGTTGACCCGTTTGACCTGTTGGTGACTTCATGTGTTGTAAAACCATTCCAACAATTCAAACAGATATATCATACATGGTTAACATTCAAATGGATCATGTATGCTATACTATCCAGGTGTATCACTCAGATCATCATACAACCAAGTATCATACAAGTCATGCGAATCTAGAACATTAACATGTCTACTAGTCATAACATAACTAACATGCCACACAAAGATCAAATCACGCACCACATGCCATGTGAAGCCACTCACGACTTCACATCCTAAACCCTGCCAATCCTACTAAGTAGGGGCCTCAGATTCGCACGCGTGTATGATGATCACAATCATATTCATTACATCTAGCATACACCACAATAATCAATTTCCAGTCCCAAACATGATGTCCTACTACTAATCAACATCCAAATCATACATGATCATAAATGTCCAAATATCATTCATGATTACCCCAGCATCACATACAACCAAATTACCATGTTCTACCACATTAGAATTCATCCATGATCATACTAACATGCTCCTAACATCCCAAACATGTTCAAACTATCATTTTTCAGACTTTATGCAATTAAAGTTTCCCTTTTTAGAAAGCACATCCCAACATCTATCAACCACCCAATGTATTCATGAATTCAACATAATTATACCATCTCAAGCTCATAACAATATCTAGACATGATCAACAATACCTAATCACTGTAATCTAACAATCATCATGAACAAAAGTTTCTACTTTTGGCAAGCTATGAACAACAACATCCATTCAAAGATTTCTAGCATTCATAACAACAATCTAGCATCTAAACATCATCATGAACACATCAATAACATCAATCCATCACTTGATCATCATGTCATGAAAATAAAGTTACTATTATTAGTAACCTATGAACACCAACTTCAATTCATCAATTTCTTGCAAAATCAATGTAACCTAGCATTCATACAACCTATTAATCATCAAACATTCATCAAACAATCACCATTCATCCATAATCCTACCAATTTTCGAATTAGGGTTTGCCTATAACCAAAGTTCATGATCAATCCACTAAAAACATACAATTCATACATAATCGACGTTAAACAACATGTAATCAATCCAACTAACATACTAACAACATCAAACAACATCAAATTCGACTCCATGAACACCAATTTCGCAACGAGGGTTCGGCCCTCAACAAAACCCACAAAAACATGAAAAATCTAACCTTTAAACGTGTTATAGCTTGTAATTGATGATTCCAACAAGTTGTATGCCTTGAAATCGATCCAATTTCGAGTTCCCTTGCTTGTTCTTGGCTGATTTCGCAAAGGGAGAGGGGTTGAGAGGTGTGTTGCGGCTGAATGGGGGGTGGGAATTAGGGTTTGGGTGTTTTGTTTAATTTTAATTTCCATATTTACCCTTTTAGCCCTTGAAGTTTGTATTTTATAAAAACTAGGCTTTAAACTCTTTGTAAAAGTGTTTTTAACTTAATAATATAAAGATACAAACTAATGAAAATCATTATATATTTTATCTTTATAAAAAACACAAGACTTACGAATAAATAGGCACGTTTCCGCGTTACGCGATTAATTTTCTAATTAGCATTTTAAAAACATGTAACCACATAAACATAACACAATAATCGCATAATCAATTAGATTCTCATTACTTTAACATTATTCATTATTATTAGGTCACCAAAATTAAACGACAACTCGTGTGTGTTTACGACACGTGTATGCAAGACTTAACGGAACAAACGGAGTTTGGTAACAGAAATTTACCGGATGTCACATAACCTTTGACTTATCAACTCCAATTCATGATGATTTACTTGCAGTAGCCAAATTCTTGTTTCTTCTTAGATATTGTTTGTCTCTATAAGCAATCATTGTCATTTGCCATTGAAGATCCATCTCCTCCACTACATCCGGAGGTAGTTCTTCTAAATCTTGTTGGCACATGTTGGCAGTGGGCAATGAACTCTGCAAAAGCTGCTTTTTGTTCTTCAGAGTCTAGAATGACAATAATAGACTCTAACTAATTGTTAGTTAATGTTTTTTCGGATGATTTATCTCTTTGATCACCTGTTCTTTCTTTCTCTTTTCTTGACTTACTTTGAGAAGATTTCTTAGGAGGTTTTGAAGCATAGAAACTTACTTCCTCTTCATCTTCACTCAAAGTACAAGAGTTATCAACATGATTACTGGACATGAAAGCACTTCCAACACTTCTTGTTTCTTTAAAGTGATATGGTTATACATGAGTTCTTACACTCTTGTTTCTTGATTTCTCATCCATTTCAAGAGCCTCAACTTTAGCCACTAGAGTATCTAGTTCGACTGCTTTGAGATCTATGGTGTTCTTGAACATGGATACAATTTGCTTCCAACTTTCTGGTAATGTATGGAGCATTTTCTTGTTCAGCTCCTCATTTGTGTATTTCAACTCCAAAATGTTTATTTATGTAACAAGTTGCATAAACCTATGGAGTTGTTGAGGAATTGATTCACCCTCAATATGATGAAATGTTTCATATTTTGAACGCAGGGTGTCCTTCCTAATACTTCAGATTTCATCACTCCCTCCATAGAGTGTATGAATAATCTTCCACAAGAAATATGGTGTTTTATAATTTTCATATCTGATCAATATTTCTTCTGGTAAAGCCATACTAAGCAAGCTGTATGCTTTGATATCAACTTTAACATTCCTAATATCATCAGGTGATAGATCTTTCGTGCTTATGGGTTGATTGTTATCATTATAATCCGGCTCGAGGGTGGGTGGAATATAAGGATTTCTGTTATGGAGACCCATAAGTCAGAATCTGTATAATTTACATGATTCCTGAACTTGATTTTCGAGGATTTGAAATCTGCTTTTGTTTCCAACTTCGGTGGTTGGTAAGATGATCCTCCAAATTTGCTCGTGATTAGTTAAGATCTGAGATGTTAACTAATGAATTTGTTCAAAGGATATGAACAAGTTATTGATGCTGGTCAATAACTAAGATCTACTATTCAATCGATTTGAATATAGATCCAAGTTAATCAACAGTGTACTGCTGAACAACAAATCAAGTTTCACACAAACTCTTTGCTTAAAATACAATAGATCTAATAAGTAAAATTGACAAATCTAAAGAATTCAGAGAACAATTAAAGACAACTAACACTGGTAGATCAATCGATCTAAATCAATGAGCACTTGGCTCTAATACCACTTGTGAATCCAAGGATCATAATCAAGAATTATCAACGTTGGTTGAAATCAAATCAACGTTTGTGGAATTAACGTTGGCTTGGTTTAGTTGTTTGCATTAAATTTCAATATCAACAAAGATTCAAGAACACAGTGAAAGAAATGCAGTTAATGAATGAACAAAGTTTAAATTCAAATGTATTTCATTAAAACATGTTAATGATTACAAATAATGAATGAATGATATTGAATTTTCTATTTAATGATATGACAACTGCTAGGGTTGGTTGTGTGATTTGACGTGATGTTTTTCTGTTGTGGAATCGTCGTATTGTCGTCGCCGTCATTGATTTGAAACCTAGAACCCATTTATATAGACAATAGTGTTTCTCTTAAGAAAACACCGATCTCTTGGGATTTGAAATTCATTCAGATAAGGAATCTCCGGATTTCTTGAGATTCGCATAACTGACTTGTTGACTTTTAATACTTGTATTGTTTGAATACAAGTGTTTGGACTTCGTAGGAGTATTGTCTTCTGCAGTTGATTTTTCTTCCGCAGGAAATTTGTTCTTCCAAAGCAAACTGGTACTTCCGAAGCAATTGTTCTTCCGCAGAAAACTTGTTCTTCCACATGAGTCTTGTTCTTCCGTAGGACTTGTTCTTCCGAAGAAAATGTTCTTCTGAAGCACTTGTTCTTCAGCTCTGGTTGTTCATCCGCAGAAGATCTTCCGATGTAATTTTACTTGTGAGAAATATATCTATGAAAGAACAAAATGTTCATTCGTAGATGTTTCTTACACTTAGTCAATTTCAGAAATTGACTAAGTATAATGTTTGTACCTGCAAACATACACAAATCAACACACATATATATGGGTTAACCTATACATATAATGCATACACAATAATGAATTACAACCATTCATTACAGATATTAAATCAAGTACTAAGCCTATACAAAATGGACTAGATCTATTGATCCTAGACCTAACACTTACATATATAAATTATATGCATAAAGACTAATACATGGGAAACAAACTTAGAAACCATGTTCAAAACTGCTGAACATCATTAGTGTTCATTCAGCTACTTTTAATATCATTTCTTTTGTATGAATAATCCCAGGAATTGTTTTATCATGTATTTAGAAACTGATTAACATATTTGTTATCCATTGATACATCAATCCAATTGTCAATCCAACTTTCAGTATGTGTATAGAAATTGGAAGGAAAGTTAGGTTCTTCATAGTATATGGTGAAGATATTTTATGTTATACATATATAAACAAATAGACATACCTAATAAAATCCCATTTGATAGCGGGGTTTAAAAAGGATGAGATGATGACAAGTCTTACCCTTACCCTTTTCATTACCAAGAATGATAGAGAGAAATTGTTTGTTATACATATATATACACACACATAATGGTTGATGTTTTAGGATCCTCTCGTATTCATGAGGAATAAGTATATTACAGGGAGTTGGAAACCACAAATCAAAAAGCCTGGATCTAAAACATAACAGAGTCCAAGTAAGGGGGTGTTTGTTTTTTCAGAAAAGCTCTTCCTGACCTCTTTTGTCTACCTCGAACACACCACATGCATACATTGTGGTCTGCAGAGTGTTTGTTTTTTAGAAGACTTTTCATTAAAAAAGCTGGCCCACGCGAGGTTTACATGCTGTAGATTTGACATAACCACTTTTAAAATCTTCTTAAGTCTATATAGGATTAAACACCATTACCCATCACCTACCACCACTCATGCCCACCACCACCACCGTCCGCCACCACCACTTTTCGCCACCACCACAAACATACCTAATACTTAAATGAGGTATTAAAGATTTGGTATTATTCAAAATTATGAAATGAGGTTTAAAATTTGAAAGAGAAATTCAAGCAGCACGGGTACGTTAAATTTTGGATAAAGGTTGAAAAGTTGATGAATAATCATGGTTTTAATCAGTGGCAATCTAGAAATTTATTTCAATTGAGTCACTATTTTTAAACATACAATTATATAAAAGCAGGTATAAGAATTACAAGGTCATGTTGGGTCAGGTCAGATTAGGTAAGGTTGATCATGTAATAAAGTAAGATACAATAAAAATATCAACAATGGAATGTAAAACACACATAATATAAAAACGATGATCTTTACAAACTGAAATAAAATATCATATAATTGTTTCCTATGAGCTTTCATTTTTTGAAAAGTAATGGCATTACATCTTTTACATAAGTTTATTGAAAAAACTTTTTATTAATATAACAAATACAAAAATTATTCATGTATCCATCACTCAATAGATTATACAACTACGTCTTCATATGCTTCATTAAAAAAATCGTATTTAACAATTTATCAATTGATTATTAACAATCCGTTAAGTGATAAGTCTAGATTCTTGTCTTTTGATCTGATAATCACCCGTTCTACCCTTAAGTTTTGATTTCAATTTGCAAGTTCATTTTTTGAGTTTTTTTTCTTTGAGTGGGCTAATTTAGATTATTAGCTAATGGCTTTAGTGAGTATTTAATGGGAGTAGATTTATTTAGTTAATTAATTAATTCATTCATTCATAGTTTTTTTTTCAAATTGTTGGTTTAAATTTCTATTTTTATAACTAACTAGATTTAAAAAAATAACATATTATATAGATTGAATAAATTAGATATTAGATAGATAAATTTATCAATTATTAAATAATATTTTAATATAAGATATGATTCAAATTACATATTAGTAAATACTATAACTAATGAAAAATGATATCTACTTTTTAAGTTCTTTGTTTTATAATTTTTTATCTTTTCTTCAATAATAAATTATACATATTGTTACAAAAAAAACCATTTTATAAATATTATAATTTATTTATTAAAAAAGTATATTTTATTTACTATAACTCCCCATATAAATTATTTTTTATCCATAATTTACTTATTGAAAAAGTCAAATTTTAAATACTTCATATTTTAAAAATATTTATTTCTTTAAAAATAACATCAGTAAAAATAACTTTTTAAAATTTATTAATAACCTATTTTAGTCTAGAGTAAATTACACAGTTGGCCCTGTGGCTTGGTCAAAATTTTTGATTTGACTCTTATAATTTTAAATTTGCAAATATAATTCATAAATTTATATTTATATTTAATCAATAATCTTTACTCTGTTAGTTCAGTTAGTGATTTTAAATTTTAAAATGATTATGTTACTTGTAGGGATCATGAATGTAATTTATATTTTATTTTATTTTTTATTATAAATATGTTTAGTATATAATACACAAATAAAAATGTTTTTATAAATTCATCTTTTTAATATTTGGTTTATAAATGTTTTTTCTAAACATATGACTTTTAGATGTCTTTCTTAAACCCTTTATATATTTAAAGGTATTTTTAATAACATTGTCTTTCTTAAATCATTAGGTTTTTTAAATGTAATTTTCAAATTATTTATTTTGTAGATATTATTTTTGAAAATTATTGCTTATTGAATGTTTTAAAAAATACTAAAAATGATGTTAAAAGCTGAATTGGTTAAAAAAGATGGTTAAAATTTTGATTTTTTAAAAATAATATGTTTTAGAAAACTAACTAGTTAAAAAACGTTATAAAAAATCAGATGGTTAGAGAATGATGTTTAGAAAACGAGCACTTTAAAACGAAACATTTAAAAAAAGGTTTAAACAAATTATTTTTGTATTTAAAATGCATTTATAAATAATAAACACATAATAATGAAATAATAAATAAAAATACAAGTATAAAAACTTTGAAAAACAAAAATATAAACGTCTCTTTAACAATAATAATATGTTAGTTTAAAAGGTATTTTAAATATGTAACACCCCGAATAAAGTCGAAACGAACCAATTAATAATAATAATGGGCTTAGACGAGATCGTTTAATAAAAAATAAGATGGATATGGGTTATAGACCGAGTTAACTCTTTGGGATATGTGTTTGGCGAGTTTAAAGTCCCGGAAACGCCCGCTATATATAAACAGATCAGCTTGAGCAACTCTTATTTGCACTCAACACTCTAGTTCTAGAGAGAGAGAGTAGAGAGAACAAGTAGAGAGAATTGAAGACTCAAGGATCGGTTGATCTTAGGATTGAAGATCGGTGTTCGTGGGCATCCAAACAAAAAGAAAACACCAAGAATCCAGGTAAGAAACATCATTTAATCATTGCTTTTGATGTAAACCCGGATTCTAGGGTTTGGGTTTTTAAAAGTGGCAAAGATTCGCCCAAAGCTCATAATTTTGTGTAAAAAAACATGTAAGAAGCTTAGATATAGCTTATTGGGTGATAAACCAAGGTTTTGGATGTAAAAGATTGAAGTTTTGGGTCAAAAATGGGGTGGTTCGTAATTTTCAGCCCGTTCGGCGAAACTGGGTGTTCATCCAGCGAAATTAGGTATTCGTCCGGCGAAAGGTAGTTTCGCAGACATGGTTTTCCAACGAAAGTTGGGTGAAACTGGCAGCGAAATTGCCCGCGAAACTAGCAACGAAACTGCTGGCGAAAATAGCAGCGAAACTACTGGCGAAACGAGCAGCGAAATTGCTGATCTTGCAACGAAATTAGCAGTGAAATTAGCAGCGAAATTAGACAGAAATTAACTCATTGGAGTGTTAATTTATCTATAGGCTGTTGTGTGCAACCCTTGCTTTGAAAGCTTGATTCAGAAGCTAGTCATCGAGTCCAGGTGAGTTCTAGATCCCCATTTTTAAAGGTTTTGAACTAGTTTGGGGCTAGAAATGCGTACTAAATAAACGCTTTAAATGACCAAGATTTTAAGAGATTTTAACGGGAAGATTGAATTTTCTATGACGAAATGTGCCATACAAAAGTGTTAAAATAAATGTGCCATACAAAATGTGCCAGTCAGGGGCGTTGACCCTTGGACCCCACTAGGGGCTGCTGCCCCTAGGACCCCGCTGTCAGGGGCTGCCGCTCCCGAACCCCCGCTGTCCCGTAATGGGTAAGTTATGTTTTATGATGACTTATGCTTGTTGTGCATATATTTATGTATGTGAGTGTATGATGCATGATGATGATGTGTGATGGTATATGTTAGGATCAGTGATCTATGTTTGATTGATTGAAGAGTGTTGCAGCGGAATTCAAACAATAAATTAGTCGATTCACAAGAACAAAACAATATTCAATGAAGAACAAAGACGGTTATAGAGAGAGAGAATATCTGCAAATATATTTCATTCAATATTCGCTTTCGTGGTAACAGAATGTCACAATTATGATTAGGTCGACACCTCTTATATAAGAGATGTGACGTCTGCTGATGTCACTTGATAGTGACATCTAACAGATTTATTACAACTGAAACACAACTACTGAAGATGTCAAAACAGCTGACATCTTCTTACAAAAAGTTCCAAGTGTTATCAGTTGTTATAACTACTGAAATATAAAACTACTGAAACTACAACGATTGAAGAACAAGCTCTTCAGTCGTTTTACAAAACTACTGAAACTAGAAATATAAAACTACTGATATCACAACTACTAAAGAAGTACTCTTCAGCAGTTGTGACAAACTACTGAGGCTTCAGTACTTGATCTTCAGACTTTGACCTTCAGATGTTTCATCAGCTGATGACTTCAGTAGATATCATCAGCTGATGTCTTCAGTCTTTGTCTTCAGACTTTGTACATCAGTTGTTAATCTTCAGCACTTATAACACTTCAGCTGTTGTACTTCAGTACTTTAGTCTTTCAGCTTCAGCACTTGTGTTCTTCAGCTGTTCAGCTTCAGTACTTGTGTTCTTCAGCTGTTCAGCTTCAGTACTTGTGTTCTTCAGCTGTTCAGCTTCAGTACTTGTGTTCTTCAGCTGTTGTACTTCAGCACTTTAGTTCTTCAGCTGTTGAAGTCTTCAGCACTTGATCTTCAGCTGTTGAAGTCTTCAGCACTTGTCAAACTGCTGATGAAGCTTTCAGCAGTTGTTGTGATACCATGTGGGACATAGAGGTTTTCTGATCTTGGCTCATTGGTTCTTTGGTCCAACAAACTCCCCCTGAACCAATGCAGCCAAAACCTCTAAATTATTTATTGTCCCACTTATTGTTGGCAAAATGTTGGTCTTTTTCCTTCTTGATCAGTAGAGAAGATGACCCATGTAAGCTCCGGCCTGGGAAGAAATCTCAGATATTTGTTTGACAAGGTATGAATGGGAACTCTGTTTTGGGGAACTGGACACAGAGTTGTTATCCCATTCATGAGATGTACTTCCCCATAATGAGTCTGTATGACTCTCGAACATAGGCCTCAAGGAGAACAACTTGTTCCTCCTTGGAGAGTTCTTTTACTCCTCATTCGAAGAAGAACTCTGGACCATAGTACTCAGATAAGTACTTCATGGTCCTGCCATTTTTAAGCTCCACTGTAGTTACCTCCCTATAGACAAATTCATCAGGATGGGTGCCTTCAAGGAGTAACTGGAGCTCATTCTTCTGGATGTCTTCAAGCTTTTTATATAACAACCCCTTTTTGATCATCTTGTTTTCCAATAAAGCTTGAGGGGTCATATTTGCTTGATGAGCTTTCTTGAATTCATCAATGATTTCCCAAGGTGTGACTACAATGGCCAACATGATGGTAGAATCTATTTTTTTTCTAACCTGGCCATTGTATCTGTGTGGAATAGTTCTTTTATGGATTCTAGAACTCACCCTGGGGTCTGGCCATACTCTCACTCTCTCCTTCTGATACTGAAAAGTGTGCCTGAGAGTGTACAGCCTCTGAGCATGTCCTTTCATGGCTTGAATAGATGATGACTGAGGAAATTCCTTGTCAACCATCTTCAGTAGTTGCTCATCGTGCTGTTTCTGCTGTTCTTCATCTTCTATCTTGACTCTAACCATCTCCCTTTGAGAGTCAGGTGTGATCATGGGTGACTTCTGGGTTTTGGTAGCTTTAGAACAGCAGAGAGTGGCAGACTATCATCTTCATCCTCTTCTTCTTCTTCTTCTTCCATCCTCAGCACCCTTCTCCTCCTTCTAGGTGCATCACTGGATGATGGTTGGGTTGGTAAGGGAATTGGTTTTGAAGAATGAGGATGTTTGGACTTTGGCTTAGAGATTGGTTTGGAGATTTGAGGGGTAGGCTGTGTTGAGTGGGTGGAAGGGAAGGTTGATCCAGCATCTTTGTAGTAAGTTTCGCCTTTGTAAGTTTAGCCATTTCCAACCTTTTACCAGCCCCAGCCTCATCAAGGGCTTCAACAATAATCCCCTTGTGGAATTGCTCAGACAGACAGATTCTGGTGGCTATAGCCAGAATACTGTCCCTGGTCCACGCGCGAATCTCCATTAACGATCTTCCTAAGTATTTTGCAATCAAGCGGATCATTATCTCCAATCTCTCTTTTTCAAGAGCATCATACCCAGCCCATCGGGTTTGAATCTCTTGCACTTCCAACCTTCTGATCTCACTATCCAATGTGGCTGTATCAAACCCTTGCCTGAAGAGTTGTTCAATTATTTTATCCATGGATCGGCTGTGTGTAGTGTCAGCTTCTTTTACCAGCTCTTCCAAGGATTTGTCTTCAGCAGTAGGATCATCAGCACTTTTCTTTCGCTTGTAAGTGAGCAGAGGTTGCTTTTCTTTCTCCTCCTCTTGGGCTTGCTTCTCTTCCTTCTTTTCCTCTGTTCTTTTCCTCTTCTTTTCTTTCACTGTAGTACTATCCCCCTTTTTGGATGCATTGGAGGAAGGGGTTTGTACCGCAGAAAGTGTCTTTTGCACAGCAGCATCAATCAAGGGTTGTAAAGTTGAGGAAAGCCTCTCATCAATGGCTTTAGTCACAATATCAGTGATTATGGGTGTGATGAGAGGGAGGGAATTTTGAAGTACAGCACCTATTTGCTCAGGAGGGTTCTGTTCTTGAGAAATAGGGCCTGAAGTATAGGCAGGTGGTTGAGTTTGGAGTGGCTCAGTGTTTGGGGAACCTTCAACTGAAGGTGCCATCTGTGGGTTGGTAGAGGCAGATGGTCTTTCTCCTTGTGAGAGTTGGTCAAGTAGGTTTTGCAGCCTACTGACTTTCTCTTCAAGGATTGTGTTCTGGGCAAGAACATCGTAGAAAAAGCCCAAGTCATCATCAGCCGAAGCTGAATCATCTGACCTCCTGCTTGGAGCAGGATTTACATGCACTGGGTGTAGACCAGTTGTTGCATCTGCTCCTTTTGCTTGGTACTGGGGACTTCCAGCCTCAGGACAATGTCCATCATCAGCTGTTGCCTCTAGTGAGGTCTTAGCAATGTTACCAGCCTCATTCTGATCATGTGCCGATTCAGAAGAGGTGGCAGCCTCACTAGATATTCTAACCTCCGTATCGACACCAGGAGATAGAAGTGGTAAACCCCTGTGCTGTGGGTTCTCAATTGCACTGTGTTCCTTCCCCTCAATTATAGAGATGTTCCCAGTAGTAAGTGGTTTCTGGGGAGGGGGTGAGGAGTGCAGTTGAGTCAGCACTTGTGCAACTATTAAAGTTGGGCTGTGAGGGGCGGTTGGATGGGGTGAAGGGGTAGAAGCAGTGTGCACCTGGGGAGGTTGGTGCTTTTCAATGGCAATCTCCTCAAGTGAGGAAGATCCCAGATATGTAGGTACCCCTTGTGTGGTTGCTGCAGGCTCCTGTTGAGAGGAAGCCTGAGCGGCTATGGCTGGAAGAGTCATTG